>JAZHYW010005120.1:0-52943 GCA_037355805.1 Ixodes ricinus | reverse complement strand
AAATACACGACACTATTCCTCCACATCGAATGCCGAAGATACTCCTTCCGCGCGCGCATGCGTAGTTTGTCACACAAGCGCCGCAAAGGCCCTCCCGAGGCAACAAAGCCACTCCCATCGCTCGAGGTCGCCTTCTTGGCCATTTTCGGCAGCTGATGTTGTCCCCCGCTGCAGCCGTATGACCACATGCCCTTATTGACGCTTGTTTGTCCAGCTTCTCATCCTTTATTTTTTGGTTCTTCTGGTTTTTTGGGCCATGGAGATGTTTTCGCCTGTGTTGCCGGCAGGGCCGTGTTGCTGTGGAAAGGGATCCATTCACGGCGAATTGCTGGCAACTCATGTTAGCGCCGCTGTCACGTCCGGAAAATGTTCCTTTCCGTGTACAGAGTGCGGGACCGCGACACAGGAAATTACTTGATTTATTTTACATTTATAGCCGGGCTTTATTTTGTGAGGTTTGAGTCATCGACTCTGTGCTCTAAAGTTTCTAAAATATTTTTATTTTATGTTCTTTTTTTAGGGGAAAGTTCTCCATGGATATTTTTAACGATGTCCGGTAAAATTCCAAAAAAAACACTGAGGCTGAGGTTTTTCAGGTTTCAAAATACAGCCCAAGAGGCTTTTTTTTCTTCTTTTTTTAACATTGGGGAATAAATAAGACAGGCGTTGATCTGGGAGGCTCAGTATGGAAACACTTTTACAGTAAAACTCTAATATAGGCTCAGCTGCTCGAACTCGTACACAGAGTAAACGTCATCTTCGAGTTCGCTTTCATGCAGATCACGAGAAAGCATATCACGGCAACCGAATAGAAAAACACCCGCGAATGGCTTAGCTTATATTTAAGGTTTTGTGTTTACAAGTTTTACCGTATTTTTCTTGAAATTGAAAAAGGGGAGGGGGGCAGCCTAATACACGAATTCGGTGTTTTTTGGTGTGTATGTTGGGTGTCAACCGAGAAATTGTTTTTATCGGTGGCAATATTTGGGGGTGTCGAGCAACAAATCAGTGCTTTTCGGTGTCGAACAAGAAATCAGTGTTTATCGGTGCTCATGTTGAAGAAATTAACAAAAATAAAAATGCTGCTTCGGAAAAAAAATTGTTTTTCTGAACCGTTCATTGCAGCTGTGTTCAAAGCAAGGAACAAATAAAATTGTAGTTTATTATTATTCTTTTTAGAACCTTGGGTTTTTCTTATTGAATTCGAGCTTTTTCGGTTTTTGCCCGATTTTGATAAACACCGGCATCATTGTGGTGGCCTGCTACCGAGAAGGCTTAATTTGCACCATGCATTTAACACGACCTCCTTTGCGTTTCTCGTTAAAAACAACACTCTAAGAATGCCTTTGCATCTACTTACCCCCAAAACACTCAAAGATCCAATCTCTGCGATCTACGAAATCAGCTCAGCGAATGATGAGGCGGAACATCTGTTTAGACCTCAAAATTAAGTCTGCGCTGTGGCATTACCGAATGCAAGCATGACGCTTTGCATTGCGTAATGCCACATTGCAGACTTTATTCATAGGTCTAAATGGACGTTTCGCCCCATCATTCGCAGAGCAGATTTCGTAGATCGCAGAGATTGGCTCTTTGAGTATTTTGCGGGTAAGTAGAGGCGCAGGCATTTCTTAGAGTGAAGAGTGAATGACCACCAGCATGGCTCGATGACGTAACGTGGAAACCATGTATGCGATTAAATCTAAAAATGCAATGTGAGCATAAACAATTCTCAAGCGAAATGTCATGCGCGCTGTTCCTTAGCACATCGCTTTTCTTTTTCTTTTTTGTCAAGCTGTATTTTGAATTTTTTCATTCGCTGGGACCCTTCAATTGCTTGCCGTGATTCCTTGTCTTGTATTCGGCGGGAACACGAACGCAGAAATGTTTTTAGGATGTACATTTTGTAAATCAACGCTTTTCAGTCATATTAGACGGCGCGCAAAAATCGGTTTCTCTACGTATCGTGCTGCAGTTTAATACAGAGGCGCAATCAGGTGCTACAAGTTCATAGTATAATACTAAATAATAATAATAAACTTTATTCAGACTCAGTAGTAAAAGAAGTTCAAGAAAGGAAATGACCTTGTTCAAAAGAAAAAAAGACATAACCACAGAAACTTGTTCTAGGCGGTCTGTGGCGCCATTTGGCGGACGATGCACGAGTAATGAGAAGTGCTGCCTAAAAATGGCGTACGCCGCTTCGACGCGCCGAGAGAGCGCCGATTTTGCCGATTACGGTTGCTTTGCGGGATCGTCTGCTATCATAACCCACATCGGCCGACGCACTCTCGACGCGGTGTACGCCATCTGTTGGCAGCACTTCTCACTACTCGTGCGTCGTCTGCGAAGTGGCGGCCTAAATTGCCAAAAACAGGGTTTTTTTTTTTTTTCTCTCTTGAAATACGTAAGTTTATTTTTTTATTTTACACTCTGAACTTCCACCACCTGCTTGCACCTCAGTAATATATCGCAGCACCATACGCCGAGAAACCGATTTTTGTGGACAATCTAAATGGCCTAAAAATCGTTAGCTTATGTGCTCTAGAAAGCAGGCGGTGTATATTTCTCGGAAGCTCCTCCCTTTAACCGTGCAGGTTAACGAATCCCTTGACAGGTCATCAAGCATTTAGATATTCGTAACATAGGTGATTATTTGTGCTTCAGTGAATGAAGCACAAATACAAGCACGAACGCTCTAGGGCAGGTGTGGCCAAAGTGGCATGGGGTTAGAGCCGCAGACAAAACCACAAAACTTCAAAGAGCCACAGGAAAAAAAAGGGGGGGAGGGCGCTTTTAACGACAAACGATATGGAGGAAATAGTCCTTTTCAAAGGGGTCAAATATAATTGTCGACTACAAAAAAAAAAAAAACACCAGGCAGCAGAGTGTTTCTTGCATCCCTAAGCAATAATGAATGCATGGTTCGCTAGCCAGCCACGTTATGCGTATACGGTGCAAAATTATTTCTATAACAATAAAGAAATTAGGGACACGACACAGCTCTGTGTCAAAACGAAGTCCAGCTGTTTGTACGTAGTACAAATATCTGGGCCAAGACCTAGTACTTTTTTTTTAATTCTATAGTTATTTTCGTTTTGGGGATACAGGAGGGGAAAGGGGGCATGCATACCAGGGAGCCGCGAGCCGCACTTGGACCCACGAAGAGCCGCATGCGGCTCACGAGCCGCAGTTTGGCCACCCCTGCTCTAGGGTCTATACTTAGTTTCCTCTCACGTCCGGACGCAGTCGACCCTACGAGCCGATGGTCATAATCAGAGAGCGTCAAAAATCTGACCATCATGGTGTTAATTATATATTTGTAGGTATTCTAACATCGCTGAACCAATCATAATAAAAAGGCCTGGTGACTTTCACTTTGACGCTGCTTGTTTAGTGCCATTAAATGGTAGCGATCTGTGGCGGAACACCAGGGTCCAAAGAGAAGCTTCAAGTCCACCGGGTCCTCTTCCTTTAATTTCAGGCGAGTCTTCAGTGCGGACCTTTCAATAATGTAATCCCCGCAGGCACACAGGACCTGTTCGATGTTATGAACTGTTCTACATGATGAGCATTCGGAAGATTCAGTTTTGCCAATTTTATGAAGATAATATTTAGTATATGCAACACTTAGCCGCAAACGATGTAACACCGTCTCAAGTTTCTTTGGTAGTCCTCGCGGTATCTGAAATCGGAATTTCGGATCAATACGGTAATGGTTGTAATAGTGATATTGTGGATTTTTCCATAAAAATAATAAGATCTCATTTCCAATAGATTTGAATAAATGCTTGGCGTGAGATCTTGAAAACGGAATAGGTACAGAAATCATGCTCTCTTTGGCGTCTTTAGCGGCTCTATCGGCTCACACGTTTCCAATTATCCCGAATGGCCCAGAATCCACAGCAAGATGAAGTGATGTCCCTGATTTGATGCATGCTAAATAGCCTGTAAACTATCATTCACTAGTTGTCAGTTAAAGTTGTCTTTTCTTATCTAAGAAAGAGCGCACAAGGCAGGCCTGGAGTCGACAAGTATTGCCCAACATCGTGTGGGCTTTCAGCACCCGCAGCGTAGCAAGCCGGCACAAAGCGCTGCCTGATCTCGCTCTTTTCTTTTCAATAAATGCTTATTCTCTCTTAAATCGTAGCGTTGGTTGCGTCTGGACTTAAGCTAAAACGAAGTATAGTGGCTTAGTTGTATTCACTGTACGCCATAATTGTGACACGTTGTTCCAAGCGCATGCTCAGGACAAGCTTACACTGATCGTCCGCCATGATCGACAGAAAATCTTGACAGTGTGCGGCGAACGTTGCTGAAGTCTTGTCAAAGTTCGCCGTCAGCTCGCTCTCAGTAGTAAACCAACGAACCATTGTATAATGTTTTTTATCGTATACCAAATTATCACTGCGATTCCATTCCGGTAGAGAGCTCTTGGTCTGTACCACGTTCAGCGAGTGAGCGCTTTCCTTACTTTTCAAAGTAACAAACACGCGCGTGCAGCGTTTTGTGGAGTTTGCACACTTCACTGTGGAGTTGGAAGGAGCTGAGCTAGTTGGTTGTACATACTTAGATTGTGGAAGCAGCTGAACTTGCAGAAAAAGTGTGAGGAGACAAAGGAGAAAATACGTCCGATCGCTGGACTACCAAATATTTATTGACCCTCCGCTTCTACTTCTACTGGTGTTGTGGCTGTCTTTTCAGGCCTTCTTCAAATCGCCCCACAAGAAAGTGAAAAGAAGTTCCCGCGGGACGCAAATTCCCGTGAAGGTACCTGAAGATCAAGAAAGAAGAAAAGGAAGAAGACCTGAAAAGACAGCCACAACACCAGTTGAAGAGGAAGCGGAGGGTCAATAAACAGTTGGTAGTCCAGCGATCGGACGTCTTTTCTCCTTTCTCTCCTCAAAATTTTTTTGTAAGTTCAGCTGGTTCCACAATCCGCTGTGGAATCGCAATCACTGAAGTTGCGTGTAAAGAAACGGTTTTCAAAAGCGGCGGTTGGAGGTGCTGCCAAAAATTTACGTACCCACAAAAATAAGAGGACCACAATCCCTATCAGAGCACCGCTTATTGTAACGTGCGTTAAGTATTTTACGACCAGTTCTCCATGTGGTTGCCTAGATGATCGTTTAGCGAGATACATGTTGGGGATTTTTTTAACACTCCTGCGAGACGACTGATCCCCTCTTATATGTTGAGTAGAACAGCAGAGGGACCTCGCTCAATCCCGAATTCTTTGATTTCTCTAGAACTTTATGGTCCCAGAAAATTTTACGTCAGCAGGCGCGGAACGCCTGCCGAAACGGAACGACCGGAAGTATCTTGGGTAGACAGTGACGTCCTCTGTTTGTAGTGTTCGTAAACAGTAAAATGGCCTAGAAACAATTCGACAGTTTACAAAGAGTAACCAGCCAGAGGGCACCGGTAGTAGCGTGATGTCTCGTTAATATGGACGCCTCCGTTCCCCCTAGACATATTACTTATTGTGAGTTGTCCATATTAACGAGACAAAAATGCATGTATTTTACCAGTTTGTACCCCAAAAATGGGGCCCATATAGCGGGGTATCCATATTAACGGAGTCCATATTAACGAGACATGACTGTAGTACAGCAGCCCGAGAATTTTGCCACTTTCTCAAGCATTGTAACTACACGCGCCAAAGGCCCTATGCTCCTTTTAACCTCAAGAAGCACAGTAAAAAAAAAGTCCGGCTCCTCGCGGAAAGCTACAAATTGCCCCCTTCAAACGTTTAGTTAAGGTATATAAGTGTGCATCTTAGATTGGGTTTTTTATGATTTTATCAAGACGTACAACGTTTGAAACTCCAAAAGCATCGCTTATTTCCTCGATCGCAAAATCTTGTACGAACTACTTCGCGCAGCGCAGCAAAAAATGCGCAAAACGTGCTTCTTTCTCGAGGTGACGCGACGAGTATAGAGTCACTGATAGCTTAAGAAATGCGCAGGGTGGGGACAGTTTTCAGCATAACATCACCCTCATCAGCCAACGAGATTGCGGCCTTAGAAAGTGAGAACACCACAGGGCCTATCACGAAGCAAGAGTCGTGAATATGATAAGGTACGCCCTGTGTTTCTCTAGCTGTGAGTGACTCATGCTACATTGTGACAAAGTCAGGTTGGGCTGGAGAAAAAAGAAGTAAAGAAAATGCATGCCACTACCAAAACAAACAATGGCGGAGAGAAAGGACAACTAAAAGTTGAAAACTAGCGCCTCCGAGATTCTTGGTGCGATGAATCTCAGTCGCTACGTTATCTAACGTCTTCAAATCGGAAAATGAAGCAACTTGATGAATCCCGCAACTTGGCTACGTAAGATATTTGCATGGCAAGTGTCACAACGGTACAATCTGAGATTTTTTGTTGATTATTCCCGCTCTTGCTTTCCTCGTCTTCTTCCCCTTTTCCCACTGATCATGATGTAGAATACCCGAGACTGTGGAAGAAGCTGGGAAACTTGGTCGAAGAAAAAGACAGGGGAAAAGAACGTCTCAAGAGGAAAAGAATGTCTCAAAAGTTGAAAACTAGCGCCTCCAAGATTCTCGGTGCGATGAATCTCAGTAGCTATGTTATCTAACGGCTTCAAATAAAAAAATACGTTCTTTTCACCGGTGTTTTTTTTTTTTTGAACACGTTTCAAAGCTTTTACCACACTCTCGGGTATTCTACATCATGATCAACATCCACCACCTTGCCTGCGCACTCACTATTTTTTTCTCACTCTCTTCTTGCTGTGTTTTTCTTGAGAGTGCCTCCTCACACTTCCTCCATCGTCAATTTTCGCCAAGCAAATTGCATGTATGGCGCCTCGAACGTGTAAGACTGGTGTGTTTAGCGAGTCCTCAAATGTGGTCCCTCGATATCCGCCTCATTACGTCATTGAAGTGTCATGCAGTTGCCTGCCGCGATCCTGGTGGTGGCAGAGCAGCGGAGCGGATGCGAAAGCCGCCTGCTTTGCTGAAGGACGCTCTCCAGCTTCACAGTCCACGGGAGCCTCAGCAGCCAGGAGCTGTAACGCAGCAATGACGGCGACACTCGCGTTTGCTTCTACTTTTCGCCGGAAATTCAGCGAACTATCACCAGGACTGCGACAGCCGACAACACGATACGCCGATAGCTGCGACGTGATTTTTTACAACATCGGAGCAATTTTTGGATGCATGGGGGGGGGGGGGGGCGAGGTGAGGGAGCACTTTGAACACACCAGTCGAAGACGCGTTCAATTTGCCGCATTCCAGCATACAAAGAACGAACCTCTTTCCACTCAACGGTTGTGCGGCAGGAGCAACGAGGACGGAAGTCACTCGCCCCGACTGCAATGTGCAACTCATTTATAATGTCAGTCTCTGCCTGACTATCGTCCTACGTTCAGCCGTCGTCCTGGTTTTTGAAATAAATAGGGACTTTTAGCAAACTGTTACCGCGTTCCGCGTACCACACTGCCGGAGCCTTTGAAGCATGCTTCTACCGGAGCCTTTGAAGCATGCTTTACGCGCGCACCCCGCGCTCACGGTATCCCTCCGGCTCGCGCTTAAAAGCATGCTTCAAAGGCTCCGGTAGTGCGGACCGCGGTAACGGTTTGCTAAAAGTCCCTATTTAAGAGTTTTTGTAGATTGCGTTTTCAGGCCTCGCTATTTGTAGCGGGAGCTCGCGCTGCCACTTCAATGCATGACCCGAAGCGCGCGCCCGTAGCGGTAGCGGGTTTTTGAAAATGACATACTAAAACTCACTAATAGGCGGTTTTACAGACTCGCTTCCACAGAAACGGTTCGTGCTCGGACGCATCCATGACGCCACTGCGCACGCGTGCCCGAGTCGTTGGGGGTGTCAGAAGGCTCGTCTCGTTCGTTTCTCCTATTCCGGCCGCTGGAGACGTCACCGCAACCCAGACACCAGCGTTCACGACTCGGGTAAAAAAAGATGGCGGTCGGTTTGGCGACTTACTCAGCGGGCCAATCAAATATTAGGGTTAGAACAGCAAGAACATTTTGCCATCCTGCTAGTCTAATTTATTTCAAAGGTTGAACCTAGTAACTTCGACGACTGCTCACAATGGTAAGCGATTGTGAATGGTGTAAACTACGCATGCTAGTAAACATTTTGCGATCTGCGGACAGACTAGATGAAGTGGCGACCACGTGCTGACAACATTATTTGATTCGACGGCACACAACGTGAACGATCGTTCAAGTTCAAGACGACGGAGACATACCACCCACATTTGCGGACGCTCAGACACTGTTTGCTCTATATAGCTTTGCAGGTCTTCGATATTCGTTCCTGTAAACGTTACGACGGCCGTCCTGTTTACAGCAGTCATACGCGGGAAGCACGAGTCGCCATGGATTTGCACATTGAAGAATATTCCACATGCCTACTAGAAAGTGGAGCTGCGGGTCAAAAGCAATCATTATCATCATCATTTACACCATGGAACCAGTTTCACGATTCGCTAAAATATACCAAATTTTACGTGAGGTTTCACGAAACAGATTGGCTGCACTGTTCGTGACTTCGGAACCGTGTGCTCGAAAAACGACTCGCTAAAACTCGCTATTATCTTCTCCTATAAACGTCTTCAGGTAGCTGTGCAAGGGCACAGTCATAACCGACCTTTAGTGTTTTGTTACCTCTTATTCCGTTCGCTTCACTTCATCATTGCTCCAAGAGGATAGGTGATTGCCACTTTATGTGCTACCATGTTCTTCTACTCAGCACGGGCCTTTGTAGAGGCTCCTGAACGCCCTCTTTAGTGGCTCTGCATCTCGCGGTAAGACTAGAGAAGGTCGGCGATGGCGGCTCAATCTGGCGCGCGTTTAAAAGGTTACTACAGCAAAATTTCGGCGCTTGTTTCTTGGTCTATTTGGGTTCAGTGGAACATTATTACATCAGACACACCAATCTCTTGTTGAAAAAGACACGAAAAGGAATTTAACACTAATTAAACAATTAGCAAAGAGCAGCTGGTGGATGTCGCTGACGTCTCATTTGTAATGCTTGTCTAGAAACCTTGACAAGTAGTGACGCTAACTGTCTCGCCTCCGGCCGAAACGAGAGAAGAGCTGAAGGAGGAGGTCCCCTCTCCCCGAGACTCTCTTTTGTGTGTCCCAGAAGTCGCTTTTGTCCCTCTACAAAATTATAGAAGATTAACCCGTCACTCCAAATTCGTACAAAAACAGCTTTGGGGTTACTTGCGATGGCCCGATCGTTGGTGCGCTTCGGCTGTTTCCAGCGGATGCTACGAGCCATTGGGGCCTATCAGAGGTCGTGTGACTGTCACGGGACGTTGGAGAGGGGGCACAGCGACGCGCGGAAAGCGTATCACGGGCTACGGGATTGACTGGAATAGCTCGCAGCGTCCGCTGCGTCCCGACGTAATATCCCGAGACAAACTACGTCACTATTACGGCGGATGTGACGTGCTCTCTGCTGGCTGCTCTCCAGGCGCTTGTCAGGGTGGGCCGTTTATAACGAAAAATACAGCCACCAGGCTCAACATACAAATGTGCTGTTGCCATTTACGGATATTGTTCATCATATTATGCCTATTTGTGAACACGACGGGTATATTTCAAATTTCATTGAAGTATCCATTTAAACCATTTGAACTCCGTTTCACTTTAAGCGCGAGCGAGGCCGACGTTACAAGCACGAGCATGTGGCCCAGAACCATAGCCTCCTATATACTGACAAAGCCTGGCAGATTTTAGGAGAAGCGACCGCCGGATTGGGAAGGTAAAGCGGCAGACAACGCATGACAGGAGAGCCACGTGACTGGCGCCTTGGTGCAGCGAGACGCCGAAACACACTTCGCCCGAGCGAACAAGGGCGTTTCGGGTCCTCGCCGATGCAAAAGTTGTGCGCTGATGTCCAGGCTCCCCAAGGAATGGCTTTTGCGATGCTCTGTGCTACCAGATCACTCGCGCTCCATATCTGCGACCGGGCACTCTATGGCTCCGTCGTCGAACTGCCAGGCTTTGTGAGTATAGAGGAGGCTATGCTCTTGTAGCTTCTGCCACACTCACACTGAAGCGGAGTATAGTCGTAGACTTTTGCGGTGCTCCTTTTCCTATCGTGGTCAAACATTGTACAAAAATTCATGGTGTTTGCTGCAGACACAATGATAGAATTCTCTGCAGACTATACCCTCAAGCATATATTCGCCGCATATTTCCCTCATACGTATATGCATGTTTCGAACAACTATGCAAACAGTGCTTGTGTGACCTCTGTGAGATTACCGTCGTACAATTGAAGAGCACGCCTCCGACACGGTCTGCAATCTGTCCTTCGCACGATGTGTTGGTAGCGTGACCATGGCTTCAGTGTTGCCGTGAGCCACAGGCTGCCGACAAAATGTACACAAAACGAATCGGAACCAAAAGGCGAGGCAGCGCAAAATGGTAGGATAAAAGTTAACATAAAAGAGCGGAAGTTCGTGCAACTGAAAAGTACGAAAAATAGCGCTCAATGGACATGTCGAGAAAAGACACACGGGACAAACACGCGCTGACTCTCAACTGTAATATACGTTAAATGAAGAGAAAGGAAAAGCTGCGATTCACAACGCGTTTGCCTGGGGGCCCTTCCTCTTTGTCCTATCCCTTCGAGCGCCGTTTTTCACGATGCTCAACGAAACTTCGTCTAGCCCATTTTACCACCTTTCTTCACAAAGAACGAAACTTGTACGGTACTTCTTGAAATTAATCGAAGTACTTGTGATCCATTACCTTTTTATGTAAATTTGCAAGTTTTTGATTACCTTTATTAGAAAAAAAAAATTGCAAGAGGACTCATGTTACTTTTGAAAGTACAAAAAGTAATTGTATTCGTTACCCTTTTCTGCTCCCTTCTTCAATGGCGCTTTATGTTTCGACGAAGTTTTCTGCCAAGGAACCCCCAAACCAAATCTCGGACAGGATGATGGTTTACCAAAATGGGCGGATTAAGAAGATAACTAGTTTATTATTCGGTGTAACTAATATGCACTAAAAAAATATCGTTCTTGAAAATTTGTTTGACGCCCCAAGAACTCTTTTTATCTCGTCTAGAACGGTTGGCCTCAAGCACGATACCCCCTACACTCCAAAAAAGCCCGTGCGTCTGCTTTCCTGCACCACACTCGGAGAGCCAATCACCGTAACTCACGGAGGCAGCTCAGCGAATGACGATGCCGAAACATTTGTTTAGACCAAAAAACGCAGTCTGAGTTGTAACATTAAACAATGAAAAACGTCACGCTTGCATTGCTTAATGTCACAACTCAGACTGCGTTTTTGGTCTAAACATATGTTTCGGCATCGTCATTCGCTGAGCTGCCTCCGCAGGTTGCGGTGATTGGCTCTCCGAGTGTGGTGCAGAACTGCAGACGCACGGGCTTTTTTTGAGTGTGTAGCGCACTAGAAAGGGCATTGTACGATGAAGAAACGATTTCGCATCGAAAAAAGAGCTTCAAAGATCCTCTTATAGGACTTTCACCAAAAACCATTTTAGAAGGTGCTTAAAAGAACGTTTTAGGTTGCGAAAGATGGACAAGCCGAAGAACCCTTTTAAGCGCTCTTTTACGACCAGTTATTTTTTTTTTTTAGAGCATATCATTGGACATTACAAAAAGCTCGTTTTTTAACCGGCCGTAAAATACGTCGTCTTGAACATCTGAAGCGGCGTCGGCGGTAACGCTTAACAAGTGACAGCGTTGCCGGTAACGTGTAACTTAGTCGTTAATTTTTCAAAACTGTAACGGGTAATGTACTCACGTTACTTGTTTCGAGTAACGGGCAACGGAGTTACGTCACTGGTTACGTTTTGTTTCCATGACTTAAAAAAATTAAACTTCATTTTTTTCTTGTTTTTAAGTATCAAGACTTGTGCATTTCTAAGTTTTTTGTGGGTTGTCTTTAGTTTTTTTTAAATAAAAATTTAGGTGAAACCATAAAAAATAAAGCCATTGTATTGAGTTTCAGCATGGACTTAATGTTTCTTGAAATATGCTTCGTTTGCACACCTACAACGTCAAAAAAGCAAAACATGTTAATTCATAATTTAAAAATAACGCAAAAGTAACTTTGGTTAACTTTTTATCGATAACGGTAACGGTAACGCGTTTTTATATTTATCTTAAAATAAAGTAGGTCGTACACGCTTTCCCCTTATCTGCAAGTAACGAGTAACGTATTTGATCACTTTTTCGGTAACGCCTTCAACACTGATCCGAAGTAATTGGTAAAGTAACGGTTACCGTTTATCAAGTAACGGCCAATTATTTCTCTTTCAAGTCATCAAGAAATCTATTTACTTCTTAAAAATGTGTAATTGTAACTGTAATCGACTACCAACACTTTAGCCCTGGTCACGAATGTCCATCATTGTAAAGTTTTCTCTCCGAGACTTTACGCATTCACCGTATCAAAAATACCCCCCCCCCCCCCCCCCAAAACCCCGAAAACAAAACAAAAACAACACCATCACTATTTTATATTCGAAACGTTTTTACTATAGAGTCACGTGTCGAGCCACAGAATTGTTCAGAATGGAAGAGAATAATAAAATCTTAGAAATTTGAAATATCATTCTTTTATCTCCGTTTTAGTTTCGACGAGTTTACTTCATTATATTTATAGGCGGGCAGGGCTGCGTTCGATTTCCATTTTCAAATGCCAGCCCCGCGTTTGCAAGGAACTGACGTCGGATTGGCGTCTCCGGCACCCCAGAACGATATCCGTCCACTTTTGCGGTCTCGTTGTTTGGATGCTTCCCGAATGTCCGTCTCGTTGGATCCGTCATATCTGTGTGTATGTAGAGATAGGGGAGACCAATCCAATGGAGGGAGGAGGGAGGGGGGGGGTTAATATTTTATACAAAATATTCACATAGAAAGGAGAAACACTATGTTGATATCGTGTTTCTTTGTTTCATCTGAGCATGCGAAAGTCGGCGCTGACTTTCAAATGATTGTTCCAGGATCCTCCAGCAGCACTGCAGAAAGCTTATGTCATCACGTGCTTTTACCGAGACTCATGTGTTGTCAAAGAACTTTGCAAAAACTGCGCGTGCGTTCGACAAAGGAGCCTCGGTTGGAGAAACTGTAAGAAGAAATCAAAATAGAAAGAGTAGCATTCCACAAGAAAAAAAAAACGCAAGCAAAACACATAGTGATTCTAAGGACAGCAATTATCGCAGTTGATCAGGGCGGAGAATAAACATAAGGATGATTTTAATGGTAATTTGCGTCACACCTGTTTAACTCTAAAGGTCTACATCAGCCCTTTTCCGCAAAAGTTATCCCAAAACTATTTGTATTTACCATGTTTCTATAATTTGATGCTGTCTATATGTATTTGCTTTGTATTTAAATAAAAGTATCATCAAGCAAGAAAGATTTCTATACTTTGAAGACAAGCAAAAGGCGATAATTTTCAGAGAAAATCAGACAGTTGGGCTTCTTTTCTACCTTTCTTTTCGCTTGTCAGTTATGTAACACCCTGTTGCAAGCTAATCACAACACATACGTTTTTTTAAAGCTTTTGTTCTATCTACGTCAATAAAAATTTAATTACTTCCCGTTTGCAGTAATCCTTCCTTCTGCATTGTTATCAGTGACTGGATGAATTGATCAATTAATCTTCTATGTGTAAAATTAATCTAGTGATAAGTATTCACCATTTTAGTGCTACAGTGATTGAAAATAAATAAATCTGATTTACTTGATTAAGTAAACAATGTTTCTCTTCCACTCTGCACTTGATAATCAGAGTATTTTTTTTATAAATCTGCAAAAATATAGTAATGCACTCGTACAATGAAAAGTCACAAAGGAAGAGTACAGGAAGTCCACTTGCCACGCAGAGCAGCATAACAGGTGATATGTCAAGTAGGTCAAGATCAACTGCGCGATCTTGAAAAGGACACACTTGGGCTTGTTGATGTTCCTTACTCTCTGTTTCTTGGAGTTGTAGTATGTTTACAGACAAAAAACACCCGTTCCTTCGTGCAATGAACACGCATGTTATAGCCGCAGCACCAGCTACGACTTCTGAAGTGTAGAGATTTGAGTTTCAGATAAGTCACAGTCAGCTAATTTAGTCGCTTTGCTCCTAGCAAACCACGAATGCGCTCAGGACTTTTGTTTGGTTAGTCTAAGGAATTGTTCCAAAGCCGGAAAATTCAGATCAGGTTGAGTGGCTGGTTAGCTACTAAATGACATCGATGAGTGTACATTGCGTGGTGTTTAACGTGTAACTTTGATTTAAATATGGCGGAGCTCGTTTCGGTTCGTGAATAAGATTTTGAACAGGAACAAGGAAAACGTCATGCTCATTTTTCTTGTGCAGGATTGATTTAAAATTCCAATTGTCTTTATTTTATTTTTCAGAACTCATAATTTTCTGAAGGCCCGTTGAGGGTCCCAGTGTTCGGCGCACCTGGATTCTCCAGGTAGGATGCCAGAGAAACGCCTAACCTGGCACAAACTTGACAATCCTAGGGGCCTAACGATGGCCTATTGCGGTAGAGCTCCAAAGCGTCAATTAGTGCCGGGGTCATTTTCTTTGGTGTCTCTATGGCATTCTTTTTGGCTCACCAAATACTCGCCAAAGTGCTAGACACGATCCAAAGATACTTGCCACGTATGAACCAAGGAACCAGCAGTGACGCCTAAATCTGGCACATGTTTGGCGACTGAGGCCCCAAAGTGCCACATGAGAGCCAACAACGAGCAGTGAGGCCTAATACGGCAATTGTTTTGGTGAGTTATGGCCGATATACCCAGACCCTGGCAAATGAATGTAAAGTTTAGCTCTACATTTTGGCTCCCTCGAAGTTTTAAGACCCTAAATTTAAAGAAAATAGCAAATTCCGTCCCAGAGAACTTTGCTGCTTGGGGATTTGTTCGTCAGCATTCCTATCGGCTATATCCAGAACTTGCGTTAGCTGTGAAGCGATCATAAAATGTAATCAGCTCGTCACACCCCTCGTTTAATTAGCCGTCCGGGATTACAGGTCAGGGCTATGACTAGGGTTCCGGATGGATGGATGGATGGATGGATGGATTGCAATGGCTGCACCCTTTATGACGGACGGTAGCTTGCGCCACTAAGCATTTTCGGGATTGTTTTTTTTTTAAGGTCGGGGATTTTTTTTAATATTTAGTATGTTTTTTTAGTGATTCCCCGTGCTTCGGCGTCAATTTCCTGCATCTGACAAAAATCGCTGTTTGTCGTGGTTTATGCCGAATAAAGCAGGACACGGCTGTAGAATTCACCATCCTCAAAGAAACATGCGTCTGAATTGAATACTAGATAATTGTAAAGGTACGATGAGATAAAAAAAGAAAAAATAAGATAAGGATGCGTTTCTTTTTTTTTTAGGAAAGAGGCCGCCTTGTTAGTCATTTTTACTTCTTTCTTTTTCCAGGGGTTTTCGCTTCTTGTCCATTTTGATAAAAAGCGACTCGGGGCCAATTTCCGTGGTTTATTCATGCATACCAAAAACACGGTACCAAGTTATTACCGCTCACAGAGAATCGCGAGAACAAAGAACAAAAGTATACCTCAGCGAGCCAGCTCACCACGTCGCTTGTTTACATGCACCTCTCTCTTCTCTCTTTCTTTCTCTCTCGTACTCTAGCCCTTATTTATCAACGCACGTATACTGAACGGGACGCATGAGTTGCTAATTAAGACCAGAGTAGGTTTGCATGTAGTCCTGGCCCCTTTTGTCCGCAACCGCGTAGGGGAGCATGGCGCCTTCTCGTTATGATAAGCAGCCCAGCATCGTGGCTCCCGTGTGTGTCGGCTTCATCAACTTCAATCCACGCATTAACTAACTTTATTGGTATCATGCGCACACATGACGCGTCGAGTCGCTTTCCCACTTGGTTCCACTCCATTTTGGTGAACAAACTCTAAGCGGCGAAAGAAGGGGTCAAATCAATAGCCCGTTTTCAAAAGTCCGCGCATTCACCTCTCTGCCACTGCTTCATCACGAACTTTGATCACGTACCTTGATCGCATGCTTCGATCGCGTACTTTGATCACGTACTTTGATGACGTATTCTGTACGGGCTCTTAATCAGCGTTCCGCGAGGCCTCGGATCAGATCAGAGGCTCCTTCTGCAAGCAATGGCGACGGCCAATGTTGCTTGACGGAATTTTGTAAAGCGTTCATTAGGTTCTCCTTCGCACCAGTGCTATAAAGGGACGGTGTTCCAATATGCGGCTTTCCTAGGACGCGTTTTTTTTAATGCGAAATAAATAATACGATTGATAAAACGCAAATTCTCTACCCGTTGTCAAAAACCGTTGAACGGGATTCATGTTGACTGAGGGTTCAATACTGAAGTTAAGAATTTCATGATCTAGTTTAGAAATCGCATTTCGAAGCTAGTTTGGTCAAGTAAATGTCGGGAGCTTAACATACGTGAGGTTACCAACGGAATGGTATCCCATGTTCTTACAATACGTGCAAGCTTATGGGCAGTGCAAGATAAAATACAGCGTGACCCCTATGGCTCTGCATGGTCCTTTGAAGAAAGCGCACACATCGATTTTTTAAGCAGATTGCTTTGTTATTTATTTCTGAGATATAATAATATAAAGCATTTTTATGTAAAACACTGAGGATAAGTTAACCTGAATAAAAGATGAAAATAAAATCACATAATATTTTGAGCTAATGGTCATGTTAAATTACCAAATGACAATATTAAAAAATGCCTAATTTGACAAAACAAATATGATAAAACAAAAGTCAATTTTATTTCCGTTAATTCTCATCAAACTTTTTTCATAAAGAACATTACAATGACAACCAATAATGTCCGATGACTTCGCAAAATAAAAAAAAGAAATTTCTCCACTTCCGTTAGGTGAAAAAAACAACTTTACTTTCTTCTAGCTCAGTTGAGCGCGTACTTCATAGTTTCAAATGAAAATGCACCGCCTCCGGGTACCTGGGCATGCACTAAGTTTCAACGTGCTATGTGAGAGAGGATCATGAAATTATTTTTGAACCTCTCTTTCCTCAGCTTTCCTCCTCATCTTAAAAGTGAGACGAGAAAAACATGTGGTCATAACATAGTATTTGTCCGGAGCCGGAAGTTCTCCCAGCTGTCTGAGGGTCGGCAAAGTTAGCCGTCCATGTCCTTCGCGTCTGGTGCAATCGTCGACAAATTTTGAGCTACCGCGACAGCCCTCGCACTATTCTTGCCGATGTGGTAGGCATTCCATGAGTGGCCAGTCTGATTCATTCATTAATGACTCCAGGCTTCCACCGTGCTTTTAACGCACACCATCGAAGTTGTCGTTCGCAATGGATGTGACGTGCTGTCACAGCATTCTTTGACCACGAACGCGAATCCGAATATTTGTCGATGTATTGATTGTTGACGAGCGCTTACGTCTGAGGCTGTGTTCCAAATCTTACCCAAATAGATCCGACTTACTCCGGCGGATGGTATCACGTGACAGCACAGATTGAAAAACGCTGGACGCGGGTAGGTTTTAGAACGCCAAGGGTACAAAACCCTTACCCTGGAGTAAGATCGAGTAAATTTTGGGACACGGCCTGAGTGACGCATTGCTCGGGTCTAATACCTGATGAGGGTTCAACTAACCTGCTGCGGGACTTTGGGTGCGTCACAATAAATATGCGAATAGCTTTTGGATGGAGAGTAGGTAATATTTCGTCCGCATTTATTTTCTAACAATTTGTACGTTTTTTGTGTTTTTTACGGACTATAGTTCGCACCGGGTGTACAGAACTCAGAGGTGAATTTGAGGCCAGAAATAGTTTGCTCTTAGATGGTCCGCACGCCGTGCATTGTCCGCACATGGTGCTTTCTCGACACGAAGATCTTATGGTACAAGGTACTACACCTCAATTGAGAAATGTCTGCTTTCTTAGCTCACGAACAAGCTTGTAATACGCAGAAATCATATCTAACATACTCTTTCAATTACCTATTCGGTCACGTCTTCTCATAATGAACGATCTTGAAATACAAAAATCCTCTATAGTCCGCACCTGTAGATAGGTTTCACCACGTAAAATTTCAACTTTCGAACATGCATAGTCCACGAAATATAGTCCAAGAAATACTACCCATAAGCAGGCTTCTGGCTCACTATGCTCGTGCATGATTTTTTTTTGACCGACTAAGCAATCTGCATTTACTAAAACCTTCGTCCTTAATCATTCATCCTAGCTCAAAATTCATTTTATGGTGACTTTAAGAAACGCCAGGCCGCGATCGGGGTCGCAATATTTTATATATGTTATTTTCATTAGTATGACTAGTTAGGCGATTATTTCATAATCGAAAGGTCACCGAATTTGCTTAACTGTATTTAGTAACAAGACGTTTCTTTACTGCATAACTCATAATAACTAGATAACTAGAACGCTAACTAACTTCGTAACTCTCATAAGAAAGAGTGACTAACCTCATAACTATTTTAATAACTAGATAAGATGTATGCACTTATCTGAATAATTGATTTTTCATTGATGAAAAAAATCGTTACATTTTTCCAAGAATAGATGTTACGAAGCATTGATGCGTTTAGACTTGATCATATTGTGCTCGTAGTTTGACTTTGTTTTATAATGTATGTTGTATCATGTAATATTTGTTACATTTATCTTGCCCCTCATCGCCCGGCATTATGCTAAAACTAATTCGGGTGATGATATTTCGGAATATTTTCAGTTTGCTATGTTTCGTGTTTACACTCTTACAGCACGCTAACTTTAAACGCGCAATCAGGTACCGTTTTCTTCAGTTGTCACAGTTTCGTGCTGATAAGCGTATCTGAAATTTACAGGTTACATCCAGAGATGCTTGCCCCATGCACGTAAAGGAGACCTACCAGCGAAATGAAACTGATGCTCGAAAAAGTACTTCGAGCGTGACTGGTGCTTGTGGCACACCGTAAAAAAAGAAACAAACACACACGCCTTCCCATATACCAAATTCAATAAACGACCTAAAAATATAGAGTATTTCAAAATGACAGTTAATCTTTTTATCAATAAAAATTTTTGAAAAAGCAGCTATAACATAGCAACATAAGAAAGAGGAATGCAATAAACGGCAATTTCAATCAAGGGCATTGGCCACGACTGCAATAAAAACGTGCATTGTACTTTTTTATATTGTTGTGAGTGGTGCACATAAAACAAATTAAAACTCACCAGAAATACCGTTTTCTATCTCATCATCCTATTTCAAAGAAAACATAGCTATGTATTCTGATTCTCGGAATAATTATTGGAATATGCGATGCAGGTTTTAAGAGAAAAAAATACGCGGGTTATTTTTTTGTGTTTTAAGTTTTATACCTGCAACGCTCAAAAGTGTTCCAGGTATATACATTAAAAAAAAAACTTTCGCAGTTGACGTGTGCATTATAATATTTCATGCATATATGAAGCATAATTTAGCGATACAATGTACCTAAATATTAATGGTCTCATTAAGATATCTTACCCCACTGTTTATTACAAATATAAGCCACCATGAAGACTCCTGCTTTTAAGTAAAAATATCACAATCTTTATACATTTTATACAGGCAGTGATACGTGGATCATAAATTTGTTTTAGCATAGAACTTTTCTTTTTCGAAAAACGATATAGTCTGACTTATTATTAATCGCTTCGCGAAAGCACTAACTTCTTCGCTACTTTAATATAACATCTTTATGATACCAGCTTTTTATATTTTCTCTTTTTATAATTTTTTTCTTTTATTTATGATTTTTCAAGATTGAGTGTGCCTTGCTGCAGCAGTTTTGGGCGGAAGTGTTAAAAAGTGAGCATGTATTCTGCGCCCATTCGAGAGTAGCGTAGAATGTGGTACATATAATTTAAAAACAAAAACAACCTCATTGTGCTCAATCAGTGCAAGCTGGTCTCAGTCAACAAGGGTTGTAAGCAAACAAATTACAAGTATATTTGTTACCGTACGTGTATTCATAATTTTACCGCTTAAATTCTTCTCGGGCTAAATGAATGTTTGGGGTGGCATACGTTGCCTAGTTGAATTCCAGTTGCAGTTACACTGGCTCCGCGAGATTGCGTTGCCAATTACGCAAATTAACATATATTTGGTAGCAGCAATCCTGTAGTCAGTGGCACCTTGAGAAACGTAAGGTGCGACTTGTTTTTATTCGCACGCCTCTTGCTCCGTTTTTTTTTTTTTTTAGCGCTGTCATTTGTTTTTGACAACATTACATTCGCTGGGGAGCGAGAATAAGGTGCTCGGTTCACGCTAAGACTTGGGTATCTGTGACTGTCTGTGAGTGTAGGTATAATGACCTAACTGCATTTAAAACTTGAATTCAATTGAATAGGAGGTTACAACACTTAATTACTCCGACTGTTACAGCTCTGCTACAGACACAGGGGGCTCTAGCTGGCACGACCATATCGTCAGTCGTAAAATATTGAGATATACAAAAACAAAACGATCATGAACGTACTGAACATAAAAAAAACCGAGAGTGCAAAAAAAAAAAAGCGACACAAACACTGAGACGTTTTTTGTTACGGTGCCTACTTACTTTTAAGAAAATTTTAAGAAATCATCTGTGTTTGTGATTTTTTCATATTTGTGTCGTCTTTCAACTGCCATCTCTGTTTTTCTTGTTTTTATGTTCAATGTACATTATTTCGTTTGCGCACTTACATTCAGTTTATGAATGCAATGTTTTGAACTAAGCCGGCGAACTTCACGTCAAAATGTACGTTGGTTCACAAAACGCAAATCAATGTGTGAAGTTTTTTGTGTTTTTCTTGCAAGTGCGAACTTGATTTGTTTTTAAACGTTTAATTTTGTCTTTTGTCAAAATGTCAATGTATTTTAGTTTTCTTTTCATTTTAGCTTGTCTGTTTAAGTATGCCATACATTGTGGTTGTGATGGGCTTATTTTCATTGCCTATACAGAGACACATACGGCGCATGCCAAATCAGTCGAAACCCGGTTTTTTGACCCGCATGAACAAACTACGAATAACAGAGAGCTGAAAATTTCTGCGAATGGGAAGTTAATTGGGGTGCATGAAATGCAATTTTTCGCGAAGATGTTACCACGATCAAAAGAGAAATAATAAACATTGTATTATGAGCCAGCACTTGCTTAGGCCTCGGATTGGTTCAACGAAAGAATTACATTATGGGCCTCTGTGGGTTTATTTCAGGAGACATTTCGTGATCAACAAAGCGAATAAATTCCCCAGGCGCCCACAATGCCCTTTCCTTGTTGGACGAATATCAGGCAAAACAACCCTCAACTTAAAAAAAAAATTTAGTTTATTAAGCGCAAATGTTTTCGAACTTCCGCGTTCTGAAACCGCCATCAGCGTAACCTTTACACAAACTTTCAGCTTTTTTGGGATGGAGTGTTTAAAAATACTCACTGAACAACTGGTGTCATTTTCACTCTCTGACCCTGTAGATAGCAGAAGTAACTTTCGCTTGATAGGATAGTGCAACGAATATTAGATAAAGGTCCTGTTGGGTCTGCTATTTGTTCTGTGCGCATGTAAAACTACAAACTGCTTTCAATAAAAGTTTACAACAAAAACTACGTTTTCGTTTTACCTCCATGCGAGGTTCCGCCTTTTCGATGTCAATGTGAAAAGTGCGGTGGTTGTTTACTGTCTGACATATATATTTATCAATACACGGAACAAGAGAGTTGTCGGAATGCTGTTATTTTCTTTCTATTTTTTTTTTGTTGAACAAAATGCATGAATAGCCCACAACGGAATGTTTTTTTCTCTTTGACATGAAAAAGGCCTAACTGTGCATTGATCTATTGAAAACGTTGTATTTTTATTTCTGAATGTGCACTGATAAAACTGTTTCTTCTATCTTTTCACAAAAGATGTTATTCATACGCCCAACGGGCAATGCGCAATGTAGACCTAAAGCTAGCTGTCCTTTCTCTCCACTGCACTCGTCGAACTCGTTCAAATGCAAAAGTCAAACGTCAGACGCCGTCGTTTTGCGTTCTAACGCGTTCGACGAATTTAGTGGATAAAAAGCAGGGTTGGGCAGTATCGCGATACAAATGTATCGCGATAGTATTTCAGAAATACATTTCGTATCTGTATTTCTGTATCGCGATACATTTTTTTCACCAGTATCTGTATTCCTGTATCGAAATACATTTGGAATGTTTCTTTGTATCGCGATACAATCAGGATGAAATGTATTTCGTTACATTTCTTGAGAAATACTCCCCCCCCCCCCCCGAAAAAAAAAATACAAATCCAAACGCTATTTTTTTTCTTTTTTTTACTTCTGAGGGCACCAGGGTCAAGGAGATGCTGGGGCATTGTTACTATGCTGACCAAGGTTCCTTCCGATTCTCCAAACTATTTTTCTATGCGTCCTCTTCTCTCTTCTGAGAAGTGTTGCGTAGTCGGGGATTCGAACCAGGTGGCGTGCCAGGAGTGGAGTCAGAGCATCTTCTGCCGCAGGTCCTTAGGTAGGGATTTCTTGAGTCATTGTTTGCTGGCATCCAATGCCCACTGCTAACCGTCTCTCTTGCCTTAGCGTACACAGTACACCCAGCCGGCAAAGCTGAGTCACAGTCCGTTGCAGCACGAGCCTGGTGGTGGTTGACTTGAAATAGTAGCATGACTCACGCAGTGAAGTTCAACACATATTCGAATGCGTCTGCGGCTGCGCCCGTAATATTGCACGGCTCAAGGGTACGTCATCAGCCGACGTGAACGTGACCCGCTGCTCTGGTGATCCGAAACCCAGGAAGGAGGCCAGACGTGGCCTCGCTGTGCCGACCCAGACTTCGTACACCTGCGACTCGTCTCGAGCGCGCTGTTTCTCGGAGAGCTCGCACCTGTGCCGGCAATATCAGGTCGCAATCCACGAGGTCTCTGTTTGGATGATGCTAGGCGAAACTTGAGGACTGCAATCCATGCGTCGGTGGCGGAGGGTCGGCAGGAAGGACCTTCACAACAGGGATGCCACCGTATCGTTTTTTCAACCGTAACAGAAGATAAGACATGTGTTCCAGGATGCTTCAGGTGGTCCACTATTCTTAAAAATTCCAAATGACACTGCCTGCACGATCTTCAACGAGGTAACCTACAACGAAAGTACGTATTGTCCTTTCATACAGCAGCGTGGTAAAGTTTCATGTTCAAGGCCACACCTACAGATAAAGAATACCAGTTCATTCCACCGTGACGTCATGTGATCAATGTTGACAGGGGCGTCCTTATTGGACAGGGGCGTGGTGACGTTTTGATGGGATTTAGGGTGACATAGAATTTATTTAGAGGTCGAAGTCTTTTCGCATCCCTCGTCAGACAGACAGGATGTCAGGGAAGGGACCACGGTCAGTCCTTGATGGAACGTTTTTTTGAGCCCATTGAAGACTCCTCGTCGTCCGAAACCACTACCTTCAAGGCAAAGTGCCAAGCCTACGGGAAAGTAATTTCGGGATCAAAAACTTCCACTTCAAACTTCAAGCTTCATCTCGTTGGCGTCTCAAACAAATTTGAAAAATGTATTGCAGTATCAGTATTTCTGTATTTGTATTTCTGCCCTCCCTAAAATGTATTCCTGTATTTGTATTTCCAAAGACTTTTTGCCTCTATTTAAAATGTATTTCCGATACGTATCGCGATACATTTTTACAGATATATTTTAGTATCAGTATTTTAGCTACTATTTTAATGTATCCCAGTATTTGTATTTCCAAATACATTTTTGAGTATTTCTGCCCAACCCTGATAAAAAGGCAGCTAGCTTTAGGAGTTTACCTACTAATCATTCCCAACCAGAGCTCGACATTCTGACGTCTCCACGCGCTCTGGTCTCCCTCTCTCCCGCAGTTTCTCGGCGCATAAAGTTTGGTTCGACAGGTGGCGCCGTCCTATAGGGAATTCTTGTAACTCTGAGGCGGTTCGCGTCCGCAATCATTGGACCTGACCTCCAGCACGAACGCCCGAGTGCACGGTTCAACTGTGACCCGGCACTCGTGTCCAATTGTTCGGTGGCATCTACAGCACAAAGTTGCTCTTCTTAAACACTAGCTGCACTGACTAGCAGCCGACCGAGGCGCCCCTGTTAACTTCCCGGGAGTCCCATTTTGGTCAGCGCGAGAGCGTGATCGAATTCGCCTCTCGCGGAGCGAGCAAAGATGGCGTTCGTAGACGGTTCGTCTGCTAACGTGTGCGAAGAACGAGGTTTGTCTGCTACGAAGCGCCACTCGCAGACTGAAATTATACGAGAAAACGCCGTTCGTCTTCTGCTAACGGAATCGGTAAAAATGTTGATCGTCTGCTACGAATGGAGCGCCCCGGCGAAGTGATTTCGGACGCCTTTGGAAGTTCTGGTCGTCCGTTATTTCACGTTGTACGCAGTTGACAATTCGCGCTTTGCTGGCAAATCTCAAGTTCTGCTGGCATACAGAAGCTGAGTTTGACCGCTTGAATGAAGCAGTACTAAGAGCAAAAATTACACCAGAGGCGCAGATACCTTTCTCACTGTGTGTATGTTGGTGAGAAGTTCTCAGCAATATTTTGATTGATTTTTACCTCACGAACGGATCCAAACATTTCTCACTTGCAAGCTGTGACATCACGTCTAATCAGCAGTCGATAGTGTGGAATTCTCTTAGTGCACATGATGAAGCACAAATAGAGTCTGTTCAAAGACGCCTGGGACGCATAGTTTATGATAAACATTTTGGCAGAAGACATTTTTATAATTATGAACTTCTCCTTGCTAAATTAGGGCTTCAAGTTTTACCCACCAGAAGGCTGACACGTGATATAGTATTTTTTCACAGAGTAATTCATAATGATATAGACTCCGAGCTTTTATGCAAAAGTTAATTTTAATGTTCCGGCTCGTTTGAATAGGAGTGCTTTTACATTTTACACTCAGAACAATCTAATGTCATCGCTTTTATCTAGAATGCAGATATCTGTCAATAATTTTGGAAATGAATATTCAAATATTTTCAATAGCTATGTTGAATTCAAAGACAATTGCATAATATGCTATTTTAATTCTTAGTGATGTATAAAAGTTGCTCTGAATGGATTTCTGTTCTTCATATGCATTCATGGATGTATATTTTGGCATGTGGAATTTGTGCAAGATTATTTTCTTAACTTTTACATACCAGTGCCGCATTACAGACTTCTGGTTGTTTATGGGCACAATATAGAGACATCATAAGAACGCTCTTGCTCTCACACTGACCAATGTTGGACGCGTGGGGCCGTTGAGGGCGCCTCGTAGCGGCTAAGTTGAGAACTAAACATATACGGGCACAAAAACTTGCATTATTTGCTTCGGCTTCTGACGCAAGGCTCCGCCAAAGTAGCCGATCGCTGCGCCAGCTGCCGGCTGACAGCCGTGTTGACCCAGTGAAGAACCTATTAAACACGAGTTCCGGTCGAACACCGATGCCGTATTCGTGCCCGAGTTATGCCAAGTGCTTGATTGAGGAAGATAACTGTGGGTAACGAGTCTGTTAGAGATCAGCCCCGTTAACGAGCTTGGAGTCTCCTGACCTAGCCAATAGTTATATACATGGAGTTCCCGAGAAAATGAAATCGCGTGTTTCAGCCCGGGGTAAATAAGTTTGAGGACACATACCTTACCTGGATGAAAAAGATAATGGAGAAATAAAAAAATGTCTGTATGGGCTGCCGTCCTCCTAAGCCTAATATTGTCAAAATAAGAACATACATTCTGGACGCTTGTAGGATTTATATCAGTGACCAAACAGTTGCCAGCAAGGAAATGTTTTTTTTTCTCTCAGAAGTTGTATTCACGGAAAAAGACGCTAAAGGTGCCCACAATGACATTTCTGCTTTCTGCGCAATTAGGCTTAGGTGTGCGTCGGCTCATAGAGAAATTTGGGTTTTCTTAATTATTTTCTGATCCAGGTAACGTCATGTTCTCAAACTTTCGCGTTCTATACCAACCGCTGGTGTGACATTCTGACGGGGTTTTAGCTTTCTGCGATGCATTGTCTATTTAGCGGGGCCCCAAAACACGGTTCTCTCTTCTCGGGAACTCCCGGTACTCTAATGCTATAGTCCTGTAGCTCGCCCAAACGCGTGTTGTGATTTATATAATTTAAGTAGTCTTGATATGGATCACGCGAAATTGAAGTCTGGCTTTGCGGGTGGCCTTGATTAAAAACCTTTATAAAATACGCGGTCACTTCATATCATCATTGCTTAAGAATCTAATATTTAAAAAGCGTGTGCGATACGGTTCAAGAAGCTTAGCAGCCTTTGTTTCAGTTAATACCCAAGTCGCTCAGGTAAACACATTATTATTTCTTTCAATAGTAAGGAAAACCTATATGATCGAAGTTTTAATCCTTCTTATTACCCTCATGCCATTTTTTGCCATCTTCTAAGCTGCTTTTTTCTGAAAAATTATAAAAAAAACCTATAACGCGTGCTAAGCATAAACGTAATTTATACCACCCCGTTTCTCTCCAAACCAAGTATCAAACCTTAGAAAAATAATTTTTCATTGAAATTTAATCATTTATTCGAAGCACCGACATAGTGTTTACTTGAGAAGAAAAAAAGAGAAGTTTCTCCTAAGGATCCATCCCCCAGACATCTTTTGTAAATTTATTTTGCGCTGGTTTAAACTTGGGGCACAGGCTCTTATTGATGGAAGCTCTAAAAACAAAATAAAGAACAAAAAAGCAAGGGGATTAGTTTCAAATTTGTAAGATAGAAAAAATAACTTCCTCATAATAATGGAAAATTTAAAATTAAGCGTGCTCTTCATTTTGCGAAGTCAGTCTCATTTTTGTTTGTCCTCAACATCAGGGGCAGGAGTTCGTTATTTGGCGGACCATCTAGTAACTCAGCATTTTTTCCCCCGATGAATAATTACCTTTGTAGAGGCTTTATGGAAAATTAATTACAATCTCTTTCGGGGAGGCTTAACGAAGGTACGACAATGTGTATCACACGACAAGGACACACGATGAGGAAGCCATCTTGCCCTGCTGGGCTCCCAGTACATTCACATATGCCATTGTTTTCGTACCTTGTAATACAAATTCCTTATTTTGTATAGGCGCTCCAGAGTCCTTTCGCCGCTCGTGTTGTTTTGTATCTTTTAGGGGCACACATGCCATTTTATTTCCCATAAGCGCCTGGTTCATAACGCACGCAATCTTCACGGTCCAGATTGCACGGGTTATTCGCTCGAAGCCTCAGGCACACTGGTCAAACGTCAGAGTAAAAACACGGTGTGCGCAGCAGATCTGATGACATAATTAAATTATCTGCGGACACGACTCTGGCGTGTTCGAATTAAGCGAGTCTGCCTCATTCACGCTCGAATTAAGCGGGTTTGCTCCACGCATATATGTATGCTTCTAACATGTCTGTAGACAGTGTTTTTGTATGTCCAGTGTGACAAGACTGTTACACCAGGATGAAACAAGGCTCAGACAGTGTCTACAAACTGTATTTTGTATGATGTATTAGCAGTGTAGGCGCCACTTTAATGGAACACTGAAGTGAAAAAGAAACTTTCTTATTGTGTTCGAAATCTTTTGTAAAGTTTTCCACTCAAAGAAGATTTTTAGCAATAATTAAGGCGTGAGGCGCAATTTAGTGCAGGTAGCACTAAATTGTCTCTCCACATTTGCACATTTGCTCGGCTCTCATTGGTTGGACAGATGATTGCCGTGTGAAATGTTTGTTGTAAAATTGTCTTTCCGTGCCGCAAAAAAAATTGTAATCCACAATATATATCTTTTTTTTAAGTTTGAGAAACAAATAATCTAGATAGAGTCATTATTGTTTACAAAAATATTCCGAGATTGCCTTTCCGCTTCGGTTTCAAACAATAACAAACATGGCTGCCGACGTCTGCGGAGTGATTAGCAAGAGCAGGGTCGTCGAGCTCGTCTACTTTATTGAGTGCGAGTCGTTCTGCGTACACGGAGGTGTTTAGACGAAGATCTCAACTGATATAGTTTGCTGCAGACAACTGTCACAAGTACAGGCCTTCGGAAGCGCTGTTGGCGCTGTGCGGGGGCTTGGGTTTGTAACGGGTGGCAGCGGGACTAGCCTAAGCCCATAGCGTCTCACTTGAACTATGTTGTTTGATCTGGGTCGATGTGTTTCTTCTCGGGTGTTGATGCTCAATAAAGATATTGGTTCCCGTAAAAGCGGTCCTCCTGCTTTGTGAATTGTGCGACCGTTGTGATTGTAACCATAGTTTCAATACCGCGAAGATACCTACACAAGAATTTGGGAGCGATTTGACAGGAGGTGATCGGGCGCGGCTCGAATCAAGTTTGTCCAGGTTTGTCCCTGTCATTTTGCTCCGAAAGGAAAGTAGCTCCACGTTTTGCAGGGCACCTGGCCCGCCAATGCGAAGATTTGTAGGTCGCGTTTTAGTTGCGTGGCGTCATGACGGTCACTTACCTTGATCTCGGATGCCATACGAAAAAATAAGAACAAAAAAGCTGGAGGGGCTACATATTTATTTTGTTGATTTATTGAAATCCTCTCGGTCTCTTATTACCACACATGGATAAAAGCTGAGAGACGCTTGTATTGGACCGTAGCTCGTGCATGATGGAAGGCTAGAACGCCGCTTTCATGGTCGCGTCTTGCGAGCGTTGCAGACGTTTTCAGACGGCGGATGAATAGCAGACGGACGAAGTCGAAAACGGACGACGACGCGCAGCTTTCCTGTCCGCGTCTGCGCATGGCAGATGACGATAGACGATGATGTGAAATAGCAGACGATGCCGGAGGCTGCCGCGCGTTTGCTCCCACGACAACAGGCGATGTTAGACTTCCAGACTAGACGCACCGGATGTCGGGAAAATGGAGACAATAGGCTTCCGACCATGTTCGGTCGGTGCAGCTAAGCCCCAATCCAGTAGTAATGGGCGGGGCCACTGATCTGTGAGCGGGGAACGGGGTCGTGACCTCCACCTGAATTGAGTCTAATGGCGTAAATATTGCACCAAAGTTGTTTTTTTTTTCGTCCAAATATAATGAAACAAATATGTGTCCAAGTTATGCCCTTTCTTTTCAGTTTAGTGTTTTTCTAAGGCTTGATTCTATAAAGCGGCTAGGCTGCGAACAAGGAATGAATTTCGCTCGGCGGCGTTCACTCGGCGTGCGGTTTTATGGTACGTTTACACGTACGAAGATAAGTCGCCGCCGCCGAAGCGGATTCGGCAGCTGGGGAAAAGCTGAGCTGTTAACATCTATAACTTCTGCCGGTGGCGGTTTTCTCATTTTCTCTCGGAGCGTGGCGTCCGCGACGAGAAGGCGGCACATTTCTTGTCGCCTGCAAAGCTCTCAGCCACTCTCGGCAAGCTCACGGGAAGAACCGCGCAAAGATGGTCAAGTTTTACCGCATGGAAGACGAGACTACATGGCAGTTCCTTGTTTTCCTACTTAACGCGTAGCAAAACATGCAGTGCCAAGAAAAAAAAAAAAAAAGGCAGCGGTGCATTGTTGTTGTTGGCGCTTCGGCCCGCTCTCCGAATGAACGTATGCGAGCCATTGTTCCAAGTGGACTCTTCCCGCATCAATAGCTGACCTCGTTTTGGGGATCCGCCGCTTTCCTTTCGTCGCTTCGTCGTTCTTGTGTTTCTTTTTGTGTAGTAGAGACTTTCGGTATTCAAAAAATGTCGCGTTTCCTTCAAGCTGGTCGCGGTGTGGATGGTGGCGGACTACAGCGTGTCGGACGCAGTCGCTCGTCGCAAAGTGATGCTTCTGCGTTTTATATAAAACTCATATAAACGCCACACGTATAACTTTTCGTCCTAAGGTACGTACGTTTTATTACTTGAGTAGACTCTTCTCGAAGAGGCGACGAGAATTGAAACACAGACGCGGGCGATCATATTAGCTATGCGATCACTCTAAGAACAAAAACAATTCCTTTGCTCGTGAGCCCTACTTGCTGGGTAGCAGTAGATGCAGCGCACACCAAAGAAGCAGCGGTGCCGTTGGCGGGTGTGATTCGTGCCTGCCGCGAAATTACTCAGCGCTATTTTGTTCGTCGTCCCGGCAGGTGAATGTTTATCGAGCCATGAGCGACGCCATTGCTACAAACAAACAGAAAGGACCTGAAGAACGCACCGCGCAACGCAACTTCCGGCAAACGCTGATTGACTTGCGTCGGGCGAAATGCATCGCTTGGCGGAAAAAATGGATCCCGGACCGATACAGATTTTTCCGCCAGCGACGATCGGATTTCGCCATCCGGCTCCAAAATCCGCTCGTCGCCGGCGCGGATCGGCCCGTGAATTTGCAAATGTAAACGCACACTTAAAGGGGCCCTGCAATCATATTTAAGCGTCTACCTTTTTTGCGGTTTCCACGTCTCTTGGGGCTCGGGCAAGCCAGCGGGCACGGAGAGAGTAACTAAATATCAGTGCGTCGTATTTTAACCGGACGACGCGGAAACCTCCTCCACCTACGGGGGCGACCCGCGGTGCCAAAAGCGCGCGATATGTGACGTCTTTGGTCCTGGGCTTACTACTGGTCAGAGCCGCTAAAAGCTTCTTTTAGTCGAAATACAAAATATAAGTGGCGCGAACCATTTCAATTATTTATAAAAGTAGTTTTTGTTCAGTATTTTAGATCAGAAAAGAAACAAATGCAGTTTAGAAAGTACGGAAACAAGAAATGACCCGTCGACATACCCGCCACCAAGCGGCGGAAAAAAATTGGCGCATACTAGAAAGGAGCTAGTGGGATGAGGCGCCGACGAACGGCGAGCGTAGAAAGGTCCCGGATGTACGCGGCGGCGCTCTGCGGTCGCATGACCGGCTCGAAGTGACCCGACCGGTTCCAGAGCGTTTCCAAGGCTCTTCGGCGTGCGGGCTTGGCTGGCGATTTTGCCATTTGGCGGTATGGCAGCGCAAAGTGGCTCCCGTTCTGAACTGATATTTACCCCGTGTTTGCTGTCGTTTGTGGCCAATGAAGTGTTATGCCGAATTAGTCTATAATCGCGCAGCAAATGCAATGCGAGCCGCCCTTGCCGCCCGCTTCATACAGCCTATCCAACACATGTTTTAGTGGCGCCCTCTCGAGCACGTCGACACGGAGTGCGGCAGCCGTGAGCGCTCGATGAGCTCACTACCCCTCCTCTAGTTCACGGCCACTCAAGCCAGGAGCTACGACGTCATGAAGCAGGTTATTTTTTGCTTGTTATTGTAATTCTAATTTGCCTATAACTTTTAAAATAAAGCGAAATTCGAGAAAAGAAAAGTTTCATTAAGTTACTACGTTCAGTGCGCTCAGGTTTGGTGCAAATTAAAAACCAGTCAAAAAGTTGTTGCAGGGCCCCTTTAAGCCTGATTTGCATGGTGCGATTTCACTTGCGATTTCGCAGTTGCGACGCAACTCGTCCGGCAAAAAAGTGCGTTGAAAGCTGTGAGGCTCACCGTCACAGATGAGAAATCGCAAGCAAACTCGCACTATGCGAATAGGGGCTTTGAGGAGGTACACCGGCGATTGTTTGAGCTACCCCAGTTAACTATATATTCGAAATCACCGATCACCTTTTCCGGTACGCTACTTAGTATCGCGAAATTCGAACTTTGTTATTTTGAAATCGGGAAGTGAAAATGATACCGAAACGGACATTCAAATGTACTCTCACTTTTCAGTGCCGTGACGTCAGGGGAAGGCCTGCTTGCAGGTCGAGCGGGCAGTCTAATTATAGACTTCGTCGAGCATTTATTTGGCGCCTCTTCGCGGGAGCCGGAGCGAGCTTCCAAAGCATTCATTCGGCACCATGAAACCGCTCGTAATCAGTTGGCAACAAAGTTTACAGCCCAAAGACTGAAGCCCTGCTTTCCTCCGACGCCACTTTTTCATTCTTGCCCGTAGAGACCTTCAGTTTGATAAACACGGTGGGGAACAAAATTACAGCGGAGCTGTTAAGGGCCGGTTTCCCCAGGATCGTGTCCGGTACCAAACAAATGTCGACACCCGTAGTCGACACAACACTCTGTTTGCCGCCGTCGCTCATAGATGGCGGTAGCTGTCCAGAGTGTTGTGTTTGCCGGTTGTCTGCTTGCCGCCGTCGCTCATAGATCGCGGCAACCTTTCCAGCCTCGGCAACCAGACAACTGGTTGCTGCCGTCGCTCATAGATGGCGGGAACATTTCTCCGGAGGAAGAAGAGTGGGAACGGTACGAGCAACGATGTGCGCAGCAGCGCGAATGGTTCCGCAACCGCCACAAGGCCGCTGTCGCCTGAAGTTCCACTGCATCGAGCGCTTCAGATTCAATTGTGAAAGAAGAGCAGATCGCTCGTCCTGGAAAGCCACTTCCGAGAACAGCAGCTACAGCTCAGCCGCTCTTTCTTCTTCACCAAAGTGGAAAGGCTGAAAGATTTTTTTAATGCAATTATTTTGCGACAAAAATATTTACAGTATATATAGGGGGGGGGGGAGAATTCTTGAAATGGCAGATGATAACTGCAGTTCGCATTGATGGGTTCCTCCCTATCTGCTCCACATGGACGAGTCCTGACGTCAGCGCTAGTTCGAACGTAAACCACCAATCAAACTCTCTTAAAAATAATAAAATAATAAAAAAGTAAAACGTTTGTTTGCGTGGAGCTATTTAGTATGTGCAAGACTGTACCTAGCGATTATACCGTGACACACTTCCGAAAGGTATACACGCTCGACCGCTTCTAATCTCGGGGGTTCCGGCGGCTTAAAAATCGTCTTTCGTCGATCGAGCAAAAAGCCCGTTCGCCAGGAAGCGACACCACCAAAAGCCCGCTCGACTAATTCGCGCAAGGTAGGTATAATGTAAGCAAAATAAAGAAATATAAAGCGTAAGGCGGAAGGAAGACGACGTCTTTATTGGTACAGGCGCCGCGCCATTACGAAAATGAGCACGCTCGCACTCATTAGGCAAATTACCTTAATAAAGCCAATGTCGCTGTAGGCGCAGGCTGGGTGCGTTTTGGAGCCCTTAATTAAGCTCAGTGTACGGACACTCCGTTCCCGGATTATCTTGTGGGCGCCGCCATTTTGGTGCCTAGTGCAGAGCGGGCGCAAACTGGCGACAGTGACCATTTAAAAACGAAACGGCCACTTCCCGTGCTTCAGACGCGGTGTCAAACAGCTGAAGCAATAGCGTATTTTCTTGATCTGCCGCAGATTGTTTCAATATTTCTCGGGGAAAAGAAAATTTCCTAGGATTCAAAAATAAACCTTCAGATAATTGGAAATCGTGATTTTAAACCAGTGGTTCTGAGTTTCCCTCATCGCGTTTTTATTGTAAACGTCGCTGAACAACTGCCGAATGCAAATAGGTCGAAGTCACACTGCCCACACCTCATAGCAAAAAGACACGGGTGTTCGCGACAGACACGAAAACAGAATGATCCGCGCAAACGACTTCAAAGCATGATCGAGAGATGTTTGCTTGTTTGACCAATGTAACGGGACCGATGTAACGGGAACGTCTCGGATGTGCAAAAGGGTTCCTTAAAACACTCTAGTGTCTCCAGACTTTCTTTCGTGGAATGTGTTAGCAGTGTCACCCTGGTTGCTTTAGAGTGAGACGGTTTGGTTCGTGCCGCTAATGAGAGCCAGGCAAGCCAAGTTCGGCTCAAAAACAAAAAAAAAAGTGTAGAAAAAAAAAAGAGAAGTGGCTGTCGTTATCAGTTTTTCTTCTTTTTGTCGTTCTCGCGCGCGCCAGAAAAAGAAATATAAGAACATTCGGAGGTATAAAGTGCAGAAATGCAAATGTAATTGGTGGATTAATCGATGTGCTCCGAACAATGAGGTTCTTAAAAGACTTGTGGCGCGATTGGACAAGTGTGATTCGTTGTTTTATTTTTGTTTTTGTTTTGTTTTTTGTCTATGTTTAACCTGAAGGTGATGTTGCGTTCTTTTTTGTGTGTGTGAGGTTTTTTTTTTATGACGAAAATTGGAGCATGGTTTTTGACGTCCTCGGCCCCTGAAGTATAAGCAGGAGGCACATGGAAAAGTTAAATGGGATTCTGGTGATGAGGAATTAGTGCGTTTTGAAATGTGGCTGGAAAAACTTGAAGCAGTTGCGCTACTACAAACATTCAACCAACATGAGAAAAAATTTTAAAAAGAACAATACAGGCCATTTTCAACTCCCATTTCGTAATTAAGGGTCATGCGCTTGAAAAAAATATTTCATGAAATTAGGGAGGGGGAAGGAAGTTTTTATTTTGTTTTTGCCAAAACATTTTTAGGAGCACTTTTTGTTTTTGAAAAAGTTGTATTAAATAAATATAAACAGAAGCATATTGTTTGGACAGATTTTTGTTTCTTCAAAAATCGAGTGATATAAAACAATCACTTGACTACGACGACAGAGTCGAAGTATGAAAGTCCTCCGATATAGATAAACGTGCTGGCTTGCGTTTTCTGGTGCCTGAGAAAGATCTACGACAAACGCTTTACATTGCTCTCCTTTTCAAACCTGCGCGCCATCTGGTAGCGGTTGCGGCAGTTATACGAGGCCGCCATTGTGTGGTCACATCCTCTGAGCCTTAGCTTCCTTTATACTCATAAAGCCTGGCAGTTCGACGACGGAGCCATAGAGTGCCCGGTCGCAGATTTGGAGCGCGAGGATCTGGTAGCAGAGAGCATTTCTCGGGGAACCTGGACGTCAGCGCACAGCTTTCGCAGCGGCGAGGACCCGAAACATGGTTTTCAAACCCGACGAGAAAAGAAGCGGTAGCGCGAGGAACGCGAGGAGCACGAGCGGACATTCCATCGCTCGGGACAAGTGTGTTTCGGCGTCTCGCCGCAGCGGAGCGCCCGTTACATGCCTCTTTTCTGCCGCTCTGCCTTTTCACTTTCGTCGGCCGCGTCTATGTTCGAGCATGTATTGAACGCGAGGGTTTTGTCAGCGTTCGTGCGTGAGTTCGGATCCCATCACACGCTTCGTGCCCAATGAATGGATGGATGGATGCTAACGGCTGTACCCTTTATAACGAGCGGTAGCTTGCGCCACCTAGCCTAGAAATTAAAAACCAAAAGTACGATTTCTTTCTTTCGTGAATGTGCTTCCCCTCTGCAATTTCGTAACTATCACCAGGTGGTGTGGAATATCACCAAGATAACCTTTTGGGAGAATCGGGCAAAAAAAAACAACTAAAAACATCACTGTTTACCTTTTCCCCCCGGCGAGGGAGTCGCCAATTTTCCTCTGGTCAAACCCAGTCGGCGGTTCCCCGGCAACGAGCCCGCTTGGGAGACAGGGTAAGAATTTGGGCCAAAGCCACACGGGAGGAGTCCCAAAAATGGCGACTGCCAACGGTGCTTAACCAAATTCGGAAAATGGTCTAGTTGAGTGATGGCTGTGGAATGACTCGACAAGTGCTGAAGAGTAAAGAGTGCAAGCATGTTTTTCTTTTGACGATAATGCAATTCAATGCAAAGGTGCAAGCGAGCTCGACGAATATGATGAATATAATCCATGGAGAAGGGGAACAAGAGGGAAAAAGGACGCGCACCAGTCACCTAGCTGTGTTTGGAGATTTGTGTTTGTCCTTTGCTCCCCTTGTTCCCCTTCTCCAGGGATTATTTTCAGCATGTTTTTTTCTTCTCTTTTGAGAATTTGGGCGTTGACGATTTTAGACCTTTACATCTCCAGTGCGAGCTTCGTGCCTCTGATAACACATGTTCATGGCGTGAGCACGCGCAACCAAAGCATGGCGGAAGGCAAGGAGCGCAGGATGATGGCGGAGCTTTTACCGTGCTCACAAATTGTTGCCGATTATGAAAAGTTATGAATAAAATAATCTTTCTTCATGAACGTACTATTGATTAGAAAAGAAGGTAATGACATAATGTATGCAGCTTCTATGTGTTTTTTTTTATTAATCCGATATCCACCTTACTTTCAAAACAACGAGTCACAAAACACGCGAGAATGACAAAACTATAAGTACCGCTGAGTCGGCATCCCTTCTAGTTTAAGAGATAGTTTGGACAATGGAACCTGTGCAATGCGCTAGATAAAATGCAACATGCAAACGAACAAAAAGATTGCTTGGAAAACACGAGCGTACGCACAATACGAGCTGCGCGTAGACAATTTCGAAATGCATTCCCCGTTGCTAAGCCCTCTCGTACTTATACGAAATGAAAACAAACATATTTTTTATTCTCTTAAAGCACCTTGCAATGTTCTCGCGCTACTGCTTGTTTTTTTATTTTTTATTGCGAAGGCAATAACTATTTTATGGAGCAGAGCCGGTGGCGTCTCTAACCGCAAAAAAAGCTCGAAACGAAAACCCATTCGTTTATTACTAGATCCTAGATCGTTTGCTGCCGTCATTGTATTGCGTTCTTAAAAATAACACATCTGTAAGTTTCTGATCTTTTTTTTATTTGGTTTCCCTCATAGGTCGGTTTTGCGTTATTTAAGCGTTTAAAAGTCTCGGTTTCGTCAAATGCCCTTTTTAGACGAGAAACTTGGACCGCTTATAAAAGATGACATGAATCTTAGGTGCAGTTTATTTTACTCCCAGTTGATATAAACTTAGGAGCGTGTTGGTTTTGGAGAAAGACGACAGAAACAATAACATACTTAAAAGAAACCGGACACTTCTTTTTTTTTGAAAGAATTGTCCGTCGTCTCTTTGTCTTAAGTGTGTCATTCTTTCTGTTGTCTTCATTCCTAGTTACCTAATTCCTCTTTATTTTTGTTGATTTCTTACTGATGAAAAAGAGACGTATCATGAAGCGGGTAATCACTCAAAAAAGTTAACACTGAAAAAGTTTTGACACACTAGAATTCTTATAGTTTGAAGTCAGATCAAATGAGAAGATGAGTGACAAAGCGACAAAATTGGGTTGAGTAACTGTGGAGAGACGAGTAACGATATTTAGCTATTTCTCGAGAAGAGCGTGTACAAGACACGTTATCCTATTTCGATTTTCTCCTCAGCTGACGCCTATGTCGTTCACAGCAAAAGAACTAAAATGAAATGCGTTAGCCAGAAGGTAAAAAGGTGCCCATGAAAGCGTTAGAAAGCTAGGTTTTATTTACAGCACAAAACATTGGCAGGCTGCTGCTGCTGCTGCAGAAAAACGACACATTCAAAGTAGCGGAAAAGCATATTGTTATATCGTTAGTTTTGGGCCGTTTCTTTTGAATCTCAGAAACGTGCAACGTACTTATTGTTACTTTCTGAGCGACTTACAAGTAACCGCATTTGGTTACTCTTTAATTTTTTTTTCAGCAACGTGTACATGTCGGCACACAACACAATTGCCTTTTACGACATATATCTTTTGGAGCGTGCTGCATTCCCAAATCAAAACCTCAGGCAGTTTTATTTAATATTTTTTCTTTTGCATTTTGGGTACAGGATTTAATGCGGGTGCGCTAAAGTAGCATTTTTTTTTTTCGCGGTGCAACAGGTTCCGGTACTTGAACATGCAACCTTACCGCGGTAAGGTGGCCCTAGGCTAGGTGGCGCAAGCTGCCGCCCGATATAAGGTGTACCAGCTGTTACCATGCAATCATCAATTGCTGATGATCCTGTGACATTGGTGATACAAAACCGGCCAATATGGACGGAATGCTAGCAACATTAGTAATACATCTTTATTGGCATCTCAGAGTACATATGAATCTAACTGGTCCGTCATAGCCTATAATGGCTTGTGTGACGAGATCCGGCAATGGCGCGAAGGTAAGCTCATAAATATATAAAGCAACATCAAAGATCAAAATACACGTAAAAGACAACTTCATTTGAGGGCTTTTACAAACCCAGAAAAGGTGAAAACAATTACAGTGATTTCAGATAGTGAAAGATCTGCTCGATGTTTTAAGTCCTTCTCAGAATCTACTGAAAATATACCCGCAGCGAACGGTTATTGAACACATCGGGAACATAATACCCACGAGTTCTCACGCCGTGCCGCAAAACATCTCAAGTGTTCAAAGCGGCAGCCTGTCCAAGGTGAAAGACGGCCGTGGAACCTTAAAGCTATCCGTCCAAACAGTATCTACAGTACCGCAGTCTTGCTAGTAATAACGATAATAATAATAATAGTGACTAATAATCAATACGTGATAATGCAATAATATTAATAATAATAATAAATTTCAATAATAATAATAATAAATTTACTTTACACCGGGTCAGCTCAAAGACCGGAGAAGACAGGTTCGTCTAGCCAACAAGGGCTTGTGGGACTGAACCTTAAAGATTACATGATTCACTGAGTTCTGAAAGCAATTGCAAAAATAGACAAAATACACAAGGCAATATGAACAGCACCAGTTCAGAGTCAGCAGCCTATCAACAGTCAAATGTCAAAGGACCAAGTTCTTGTCCAGCAGATTAACAGACAGTATTAGGAAGCTGAGCACGAACGTGTATTGCACAGAAGCTAAAGCAGTTACTGTGAGCGCGACGTTAGAGGTGACTACTCACATACAAGTAAATTAGAAAAATGGTCGATAGACGAGAAGACAGTTTCTGCGCGAAGCAGTAAAATATCACGATAACAACATAGCTAATGATCTACAGCTTCGTGGATAAGTATATGGTGCAGTTCTCTTTTAAGCTGTCTCAAAGTCAGCGTTCGAGATCCCTAGTAACCCTGTTGACAATGAGTGACACAAAATGAACGCATGTCTTTCCCATATATGAAAACTAACATGTTGAACGGTGCAGAGCGAGCTCGATCAATAATAATAATAATATTAATAATAATAATAATAATAATAATAATAATTTTTATTTCCTCAAGAGAGCCGCAGCACCACAGAAAGGCAACAGCCCGTACCAATAAGGCCCGCGGTGCCGCGTCTAGTGATGGTGATAATGTGATGATGTAATATACAAGATGAAAGCGATGGTGATTATGTAATGTGTGTTAGGCCTAGCAGCATTTTTCGCAGTGGTGGTCTTCACGATGCTGGCACGGGCTGCTTACTTCAGCAGGCCGGTCTCGAGCGCCTGGAGAGGGCTCCTCGCCTGTCCGACTTGCATACGAGCCGGCCAAACTACCGGCTCGTATGCAATACAAACACGGTAACCCAGGAAGGAGGGGGGGGAGGGGGGGGGCGGCGAAAAACGGTTGGAGCCTGTGTCGTTCTTCCCGTTTGTTCCCCCGCTCCTGGGCTAATACTGCACACACGTTCAGAGCAATTACTGTATATGTACGAAGCAAACACGCTTCGAAGAGTAGTAGTGCGATGGCGGCCTGACATATTGCGGCGTGCATGGACGAGAGGGGACGCTCCTCCGTACATCTATATAGAAGATTCGTGTTTATTCTTAGCCACGTGCGTAAAAGAGAAGGACGCCAGAATGACCTTGCCTATAGTGAGTCTCTCCTAGCTCACTCTTCGAATATTCTAGGCCGAATATTCGAGGTACAGAGTGGAGTAGATAAGAAGTCGAGCGTGGGCTTTGCCGACTCATTCAGACTCTCGTTCCCATGTCTCGAGCGCTAGACATGCATGGCATGCGCCATAGTGATCTCATCTCGTCGATTCATTTCGCTCGAAAAGTAGCTCTGCTCTTTTAAGGTATTCACATAGTTTACGTTGTGTTCATTTGCCCTTCGATTCGCATTTGCTTCCCAGCTTTTTTGCAATGTACAACGATTCCGCTACTAGGCTGCATGCTCGAACTCTTTGTTTAAGGATGCATCTCGGCTGCGCAAACTCTCGATCAGCAGGAGCACTTGCCAAAAATAAAGCTGCGAGCTCGGGATTCTCGCCCTCAGTGTTTTCAGTGTTGTAATAAAAATTGTCAGGAATGCAAAAACTGTGAAATTAACTGATTGCTGTTTAAAGACGTGTTGAGCTTGGTCAATTTCCGAGTGAATTGAGCAACGGAAACAACAATGTACTTGCTTTCTCGTTCTATTAAAATGACAGCACGTTGGCGGGACGATGTCATCTTAATTCTTGTTACTACATCAGGTCAGAGCCCCAAAGTAGTCATGAAAACAAACCAAATCCAAAAATGTCACTGGCAGAACTGAGTTTACGAAAAGCATAGAGCACGAGTTCTCTTCCCTTTTAAATGTTTCGCCCCCCCCCTTCTTGTAACGTTGGCCCTCGGCCTTTCCAGTGTGAGCTATTTGGCCCCCACACTCAAACGAGTTTGAGACCACTGACGTACTTTGCCTGTCGTCAGGCACGCGTCAGTACCTCGAGTTGCGCTAAAGAAAGCTGGGCAGGTCATCCATTCAAGCAGAACAAAACGAGGCCGTTGAAGGGTGCATGAGATGATCCAAGCTCTGTCGACAGGAAGGCCCAAATCAAGCTGGACTTTGAGTAAAGCCTTAGCAGTATGCTGAGGCTTCACTTGTAGAGAGACATTAAAGAGACACTGGCACTACCCAAAAATGTTTTTTTTTTTTTGCCAGGCGATTTCATATAGCGTCAGAATACTACCCAATGACTACTTTGCAACAGAGTCAAGTTTATATTTAATAAAGCCAAAAAAAAACCGCAATTGCTCGAAACCGGAATCGAAACACGAGTACGGAGTAATGGCTCGACATGTCGACTAGGAAGGAGGGAGAAATGTAGAGGCGGAGGGAGTTGCTGGAAATCACGTGGCTACACCCAACCGCGTTTTGTTTTGATTTTCCTCCACTTTTCGGTCGTGGCGACAGTTTTAACATTGTAATGGTCAAGCACCCGAAGGGGAACTCTTAGTTCGCAGGAATGCAGCCAGTCGACTGTAGATCAGAGATAGTTATCGACGTGTCAATTCGCCATGCTGCAAAGGCACACCTCAGGCTCAGAGTCGGGCAGCACCACGCATTGGCTGCATTCGCACCCAGTAAAGAAATCGTACGCAGGCATAGTTAAAACCAAGTACGCAATTCGTGCTTGACGTTTGCGCGTGTTTTAAGCTCTTTCCAATTCGTGTTCGTAAGACGAGCGATGTCATCGACCAGGAGAAGCCGCAACGACTCGGTGACATTTTCGTAGGAATAAGCTTGGTGGCCAGGCGTGTCGTACAAAATCAATCCTAATTGTTTAATTGAAAAAAAATATTTATTAATTTCTTTTTATATATTGAAGCGAGAAGGATTCGCCAGTGCCGAAAACAACAGTTCTGATCTGATGCAGAGGTACGTCGCCCGTTGTTCGTCCGCTTCACCCAGCCGTCTAGCCGCGACTCTCTCGCTGCTCCCACGATTCCGTGATACACGCCATCCAGAAAACTACTCAGTGCGTGTGCTTCGGGATCTGAAACATATTTCCAGCTTCTTAAAAACCACAAAACAAACAAACAAGAAAGGTTTTATTATTTTTTTATATTTAATACTTTCACAAATTGAAACTAAATCTTGTTTACCGCAATTCGTAGGTTCAAGTATATTTTTGAGCCTGCCTATGTAACAGAAAGAAAAGATAATTGAAAAAATGCGTCCATTTCAAAACAGAACTGATGTTTTCAAATGCTCTTTTTTCCCGCGGTCCAGTGACGATTGGAATAACCTACCAAGTGAAATTGTTAAAACAACATTGTCAAGCTGTTTTTTTTTTTTCAGAAGATTCCAGGTTACTTGTAACTACAGTTGTGTATTACGTTTTGAATAATTGTGTTTCACCTTGTGTTTGTAGTGTAAAATGTTATGTCGGTTTCCCTCCCTACTATAATGCCTCTTCAGGCGGTGTAGGTATGCAAATAAATAAATAAATAAAGCTTAAAATGAACGTTTAATGCGGCGTAGTTGCGCCTACAAACAAAAAGTAACAAAGACCACCTTAATGGCGACGAAAGAACAACTCGCTCAAGCAACCATGCGAAAGCTAATTTTGTTAGCGCGTAAGTATCTAGAAGTTTCCTAGCTCGAACAAACTGCAAGATCCTCGAGTCATCTGGAACATTCCAGTCATGCAAACAAAACCAAGATAAAAAGGACAAGCGCTGGCAGGGATCATACCCGGCAGCCAGCGGCGTGTGAGGCAAGCGCGCTGGTGACTCAGCTTTTGACAGCTACTGAGAATTGCTAAGACAAGGGAAGGGCGAACTACAGAGTCAACTGAAACACAGATTTTTAACAGTCCCATCGAGCATAGTTCAGTTCGAGTCGGACGACGTGAATCACCTCCGGTTCACACAGGGCGGCGTGACAATGTTGATGTTCCGTCGGGCAATGGCTTGCAGCTTAGGTTTCTCAGGAAGCGTATAACATAACCTTGAGGCCGAAGCACCACTTTAACAGTTCCTCGCTGCGACGATGAAGTGGTCTATAGATCCGCGCTTGGTAGCCGGGATGGAACTGGGTGTCGTGGCGACAAAATTGTACCGGCCATCGTCAGCAAGTTGTGCGGCTTGAATCAAAGAGCGGCCGAGCTGGTGGACTTCCTCCGCTTCTTGAGTGACGAATCGAGCGTCGTCGGCCTGTTCGCCTTCGTGGTCGACATCACACTCATCGTCATCGTCATCGGCGTCGTCATCAAGATCGTCACCAAGGTCGTCGTCAAGGCTGTAGTCAGGGTTGTCGGTAAAGTAATCGTCCTGGTCGTCCTTTAGTCGTCGTCGAAGTCGTCGTCAGGGTTGCCGTCGAAGTCATAGTCGGGATCGTCGTCCATGTCGTCGTTCGAGTTGTCGTTCAGTCGTCGTTCGTGTCGTCGCCTGTGTCATCGTCAATCTGTACGTCAAAGTCGAATACACTGTTTGTCGTCGAGGCCGTAGCCGGGTTGGTTTTATGTCGTAGCCGGGGTTTGTATTTGTAGTCGTTGCCCGTCTCATCGTCGGCGTCGTCGTCGAAACCGTCATCATGTTATCGTCGAGTTCGTAGGGTGTACGCATTGTGGGTATAGATTGCGTTACCCCGCACGTCTACCAAAATGTCACAAATAAAAACTAAAGCTTGATTAATAAAGCTTAAAATGAACGTTTAATGCGGATAACTTGTGCCTACAAACATAACATAACAAAGACCGCTTTGACGGCGACGGAAGGACGACTTGCCCAAGTAGCCACGCGAAGCTCCTTTTGTAAGCGCGTGCGTATGCAGAAGCATAGCCTCCTCTATACTGACTATACTCTCTTTACTCCTCTACACTGACTATACTTTGAGTATAGAGGCGGGCTTATGGTAGAAGTTTCCAAGCATGAGCAAACAACATTATTCGCGAGTCATCTAGAACATTCCAGTCATACAAACAAAGAATGATAAAAAGAACAAACGCTGGTGGGGATCAAACCCCAGCCAGCGGCGTGAAAACTGAGCATGCTGCTGACTCGGCTATTCGCATGACGGGAATACTGAGTCTGTGCCTTCGATTTCCCACGATTTTGGTTATATTTGGTGGTTGCGCCTGAACGACACAGGACTACGGAGAAGAGAGTGAGCGCGACCCAAACAGGCGTGTCCTCGATCGGCTGTTTTCGGGAGAAAAATACCAAATTTGGAGCGGCAAATTGTGTTCTGGGTAGCTGGGCTCTCGTATGTTACGCACAAATAAAAACCTTGGCGAGTTTAAATACCCTGTCAGTCTCTCTATAAGGGCCGACGTACAATTCGCGCTTTCCACTTTTGCCCGCCTCTGAACCAATAAAACATTGGGTATGCCTGGTTGTGGTGGCCGCATTGTTCACACGTGAGCTATTACTCTGGAGGCGCAGCTTAGCCTAGTGTTTGAAGGAAGAAATGCTGGGTAGGCCAGGAAGCCGTGATCGCATAACATGCCAGTAGGGCGGAAGCTACGGCCCTGGGAGGCCAATCGGAATGTTACTATGTATCACCGGAGCAGTATCATACTTTTCGCTACGTCACTCTATAATATGTGTACGTTGCGCACATATACGTAGCGCGTATCGAAGCAGTCGGCACGTATTGTGGGGCTTATCGTTCACCCTTCGGCAAGTTACAACGAGACAAGGTATAACCGTGGGTTCTCGCTCTGCTCGCGCCGCCTGGCTGTTACTGGCCGGCTACAATGCTGTCCACTTTTTACCTTGTGCCAACTAGGGTGCCTTATAATTGGGTTGTGGGGGATATTTATACAGCGTGTAGTTGGTCAGCCATTTTAAAGTTGCGACGAGTCACTCGCTGTATATGAGCAATTTAGCCAGTGGAGTACAACCGCTATCCTGGGGTCTCTAACGTGCACCACGCAGTAGTGATACACGACCGCACGCCGGTACGATGCTCATCCAGATCGAAACGGGCAGGGGTGGGGCTCGGACACAGGATCCCTGGGTTCTGCAGCGCGAGCTTTCGCTCCACGCGCGTCGAGCTGGGTGTGCTTAGCCCACTCGGCCACCGATACCCCCCCCCCCAAGGGTGCCTTCACGTGCGCTTTGCTTGGCTTTGCTTAGGGTGGAGACATCTGGCCATTTTCTCCCACACCTTTATTGCTATTCTTTATTAAGAAGCGCGTGAAAGAGCGTTCCCGGCACGCGTTTGTGGCGCTGACTGTGCTATGGCGACATTTTGTTTTCGTCGATTTATTTGCATTTTACCCGTGGGCGCGTGCTGTCGGCATCGGGTACTACAAAGGGTGGCATCACCTAAGCAGTAAGCAGAAGGACATTGAGGCACCCTAGCGCCAACACGGCTCAACTCCCAGCTTAGGAGAGACAAGCGCTTAGAAGATTATCTTTTCTGCAGAAAAGCGAGGTTATACGTCGGCCTTTATTTGGCAAGACCTGTCTAGACAGACCTTCCCTAATGTCCTTCGCAAAAAGACGCCGATTGTGCATACCCCTGGGTAGCCGAATTCGCTACATAGTTTTTTGCTCGGAGTGGGCTTCAGTCAATTTTCAAGGTCCCGGGTGTAGTTTCGCGGCTAAGGAAAAGACTGCCCTGACACCTTCTTTCGCGGGTCTGCCTAAAACTAAACAAAAAGCATGGTAAAAAAAAAACTTAATTGCTTAGGTGCGACCCACAGTTACAACGACCAATGCCGAAATAGCACAAGGAATTCAAGAACAAACAATTAAGGCTTAATCACGCGTTCACGTCGTTCACGTTTTTTGTCTTGTATGTGAAAGCCGCTCACCCTTGTGGTGATAGCTGGCAACCGGCGATTGGGCAGGCATTATCGGCATACAGGACGCTATGGTAAGAATAATGTTACAGGATCGTCACGCAAAAAGAAAACACGACTCAGACGATAGAGAGTTTTAGGGAACCGTTTTTGCACATCCGATATACGGTACGATTGGCACTCCGGTACGAACTGCGCATGCGCTACCACAGAAGACTCGCATACGACCAGTGCATAACGGAGGGACCATCGTACCGTATGGGATGTGCACAAACGGTTTCCTAAAACTCTCTAGTGTTTCCATACTATTTTATACTCTGTTCTTGCCGTGTTACCGTGGCTTAAGAAACCCGGAGCCTCCACGTTACGGCGGAGTACTTGGGAGAGAAATTCGCTGCAACCCCAGGAGGCGGGCAGGCGAATGACGAAACATAAATATTACCAGAACACAAAGAAAACTAAAAGAGTGCTCCACTGGAAATGGAGAAGTCCCCGGTTCAATCTTGGACCATGGGCGGATTCTTTCGGTCGCGCATCGGTCACCTAGCTGTGTTTGAGAGAGAAAGCAAAACATATTTATTTGTACGACCCCTGTCCGGGTCTGCGCTCTTGGGGAGGAGCTCAAGTGTTCTCCCCCAGAATGGTGAGCAGGTGGTGAAGGAGGTCGGTTCATGAGGAGGTCGGTTTGCCCAGATGGGCAACCCAAGCCTCCGATGTGTTTATGTCAGGGTGAAGTGTATGGCGTTGGGGCGTTGAAGGTCTTGGATACCTCCAGTATGTGTGGGTGAGTGTGGGTATGGAGTTTTGTGTTTGTCCATCTCCCTCTTGTTCTCCTTCTCCAGGAAAGATTTTCGTCATTCTTGTATAGCTCACTTGCACAGTTGCATTCAATAACATTGTCATCGTTCTGTGTGTATGTTTATACAGCCGGAAGTTATTCTGCCTTAGTGGGCGTTTGGTGTCTCAGCTATGAATGGGCATTTCATCCAGTACCACTACCCTGGGTGTCTTTAACGTGCACCACTCAGTAGTGATACACGCGTCCACACGCCGGTGTACGATGCTCATTCACATCGAAACGGGCAGGGGGGGGGGGGGGAGGATTGAACCCGGGTCTCGCGCACACCAAATCGGAGCACGTGGAGCTTTCGCTCCACGTGCTCCGACCTGGTGTTTGAGAGAGTGTGCGCTAGCCCACTCGGCCACCGATCCCCCTTCAGAGCATCGAGCAACATTGGTGGCCGCCGAATTCGCTGACGCAGCTCGTTTTCAATAAGATCTGAGCGGAGCTTACGCCGAATGCAGACGCAGACCTTGCGTCCGATACATGCTCAAGGCACGTGATCAAGCGATGGCGGACAGGCGTTGGCACGGAGTTTTGGAAAGGATCTTTCGCACTGGGCATTGTCTGTTGCTCTGAGCTCTCTCAAGTGCTTCGCGGGAATGTAGACACGCTATAGTTCATTGAGTTGCACCGTTCTCTGTCCATTTGTTTTAACTGATAATTGTCGCTCACGCCTCGAGGCATCTTGTTAGGGTTCTAATAACGAATGAATAACCACCCCCAAACCAAAATATATCAAACAAAAATATTACGTGACGCGTCACTTAATCCAGGCCTCCTTTGATATAAGAATTGCTACGTGAAGTTATATATAAGCAAAATAAATAAAAACGACCGCTTGAGCGCGGTTCACGCTCGCAAGTCATCTTTCTGCCATGTGCACTGATCGGACAACGGTTTTCTAATGGTGTTAAACCCGGTACTGTACTGACACCAGGGACTTTTAGCAAACCGTTACCTTGTTTTGCCTATAGCACTACCGTGCCTTCGGAGCATGCCTTTAGGCGCGCGCCCCGCAGTCACGGTATCCCCGCGCGCAAGACACATGCTTCAAGGGCTACGGTAGTGCGGTACGCAGAACAAAGTAAAAGTTTGCTAAAAGTCCCTATTGTATAGATTGAAGAAAAATCAAGGTATAATGCCGTGCTTTTCGTAACTATGTGCTAGAGCTGTATCTGAAGTCCAATGATTTTTTTAACGATCTTTGTGATTTAAGCAATAATAATAATATAATAATAATAATAATAAAGAGTTTCTGTCCATCGACGTTGATGGTGGCAATCAACGAAAAAAGCTGCATGGCACAGCCTAACAAACCCTTGACCGCCCAAAACACAGTAGCAGCAACTCGAAAAAAAAAATCGGAAATATTGATTACCGCAATTTAACAAAGCGTGTTTCAGATTTAATATTTGCAACTTTCAGCGATTCTGGTACCGCGGTGTGAGAATTGCGCTCCCTAGCTCCTGGATGATTGGCCTCATAATAAATTGCCTTGCCTACACCTTACTGGCGTAAAAAAAATAACGTAAGGCTCTAATACTGCTCGTATATAGCAAAACTAGAATTACTCACGCGTCGCAGACCCAGCCTAGTACCGTTGTTCTGCGACGATCATCCAGATGACCGCCACTTTGATAGGCACCAGTGCGCCCTCTATAGGCCGTGAAAGTTGCGAATATTTTATCATCGGCTATAACAGAAAAGTGACCTATTTGCAGACAGAAAATATGAGACTCCAAAAGTTTAGTCAGATTCATTTGTGGAGAGGATCATTCGAATTTCTCTAAGGGACACTGTACTAAATTCCAATCCTTTATCTTTAAGTAGGGTACGTATTTTCGGGATAGTATGTCGAAGCATTTGTGGGCCATAGTTCATTCTTGCAGTGACCAACTCCGAAATTCCGAAAGACGGGTAGAATACGCGTGAATATTTTCAGTGAGCTGTCCAAGCTTTATCGAATGTTTGTACCCCTAATTTGTTCTAGTTTTAGATTAGTGACAAGTCTATAGCTAAATACAGCAAGTCTAATGATTACGCGAAACTTCTTAAATAAAATAGCTGTGTGGAAGTCAGATGGAACGTCTTCTATAGCCTTTAAACGTTTTTAGCAACAAGTGTATTTTTTTAGATTCGCCGACGTTGTTGTAGCCGAGACTAAACTGCAATAATATAGGTGGGAGTAAAATCACGAATTGTATAATAATAATTTTACATTTGCTGGTAACATATGTACCGTTGCTGGCTTATCACAGGTACTACCTATCACACGTACTACTTATGACAGCTTAGAAGTAAGGTAGTTTACATGACTATCCCATGACGTATTCTCGGTAAAGATGGCACCTAAAAGCTTGAAAGATTTCACAAACGCTTTTTTGGATGAGTTTTATTTATTTGGTAATACTGCCAGCCGCCTTCAAGGTGGCTAAGGCAAGGGTGAGCATTGCTTAAACAAAATACAAGAAAAAACAAGACAAAAAAAAGAACAAAGCAACACTATAGTAGCACTCGAGGTTATAAATGCAAGAGAAACGCGACAAACGACAGCTTAAAAGCACACTTTAAAGCAGACAACATATTTATCAAAGGCAGCAAATGTTTTGTAAGAGCCGCGACAAATGCAGGAGTTGATGATTGGTTAATTATGTTTATTTGTAAACTAATTCATAAGTTGATGGTGCGAGAAAGAAAAGAAAACTTAAAAGGGTCCTTCTTAGTTTGTGGGACTATTATGGATTTGTCATGTTTCTTTCGAGTCGGCCTCATCGTGTAGTATTGCATGTAAATTTCGAATGGCAGCAGAATTTTACCATTGACTGTGTTGTATAGAAGTTTGAGGCGGCTACTGGTTCTGCGAATTTCAAGTTCAGGTAAGCCTGAAAGTTTGTATAAACAGGAAATAGACGTTTGCCTGTCGTTCATGTTGTAAACAAAGCGTAGTACTTTTTCGTATTTCTTCTAGATGGTTTATGCTTATTTGTAAACGTAGTTGAAAACCATATATCTCTTGTAATTGTAACTAGTTTATGTTTTGATCCAAAAAGCACTGCTCTTGTTTTTTCGACGTTGATTTGTCGAGAATTAATACGACTCCAAATTGCTAACGCAGATAACACCTGCTTTGCCATGTCAAATAGCACATCGACATTTTCAGCTGAAAACGAAAACTTGTGTCGTCGGCATAGTTGATAAATGTTACATCAGATTTAATATTACCAATATCATTAACGTAAATATTGAAAATAAAACGACCTAATATACTTCCCAGTGGAACACCAGTAAGAATACGCTTCGAACTTGACGAATTCCCATCAATATAAATTAATTGTATTCGATGCCCTAGATAAGACTTCACTAACTGCAAAGCATACCCTCGAATCCCGTAAGTAATGGCAACTTGGGCGACTTTATGAGCTTTGCGACGCTGGCTAATTTTCGGACACTGACGAGTTTTGTGATAAGAGGTCCTGATGACAGTCGCGAAACTCTAGTCTGTTGCAGGCTAAGAAACCAGTAAAGGTCTCTCCACCCTTCTCTGTTTCCCAATACTTTCCAATTCAGCGGAGCAAATGCTTGAGAGGCGGCGAGGAGGGACTCGCATCCTTTGCAGAGTTCGCACTGCTAAAGTCGAAAGAGTCAAGGGATTTTCAGGAGTAGCTTGTCCACGTTTCTAAATCTGCGCATAATATAGTGTTCTCATTGTTTCGATCAGGCTAAATGTGTGATAATATCAGCTTCCATAAAATAAAGCAATTATTCTAAACGTGATCAAATGTTCAATGGCTCAGATTTTAGGAAATGGTTACAAATAACTGGTAATGCATAGTTCACCCTCCCAGTGCTTTCTATACATTCAACAATTCCAGCTTTCAGAAGTGGTGTCGGAAATGCGAATAGACACTCATGCTACGCTCTAAGGACAGAAGCAAGATCAGCCCTGCGCTATACAATATCTATAAAAATATTTTACTGAATAGTGTGCCAAAACCTCACATCAGAAGTTTGATACAACTACGCTCATAGGGGTAATGATACATTCATTTTCGGTCCGCACTGCAGAATTTTCTCCAGTCTAATACCGAAAGCAGCGTACACCCCGCCCCGACATGTCGGAAACTGAAAACGTGAAACCGTTCCTCGTAACCCGTTCAAGCAGAAATCGAGTACGGTAGGTGTAAACGAAACTCACAAGGAACACGTCCTTGAAAGTGACGCGTTGCGTTTCTCGTTGTTTTTCCTTTTGTTGCAAGTATCCGGTGGCTCTCTCAATCACAGAAAATACAAAATATTAGGTCAAAAAAGCAAAACAAATTGCCTCGTGGTCGAGCGAACTAACCTCTTTTATTCCGTTTGCTTCCAGGTTTCTATACTCCATTTCACACATGGTGTTCAATGCTGTCAGCGTCGCTGGCGCGAGCTTCTTGATGACTGTACGAAAGGAAGTATACACCTTTTCCACAAGCGTGCAGCCGTCTTGAGTGTTGTTACTTCCGGTATATCGTTTGTATCTCTCTAGGCCATTGGAAGGTGTTCCGAAAAAATACGTAACTGACAAACATTCTTGTTTTGCCTCAACTATATTTTCTCGCATATTCCAGGTTAAAATATTTGTTGTTGTTTAGTCTCGCATACCAGATACGAAACATACGTGGCTGAGAACGACGGGAGACAGAAAAAATCTATAGTGTACAACTGTTAGAAATAATCAGTAGGAATTAACGCGTTTCTTCTTTGATGCTTCCGGATTTGGACACAAATACAGCACAATTTGGAATGAACTCAAGATTCGTGTTAAATGAATTCGTAAAAAAAAATAAAGTAAACTCAATATTTTTTCTAATTTCCGGGTCATAAATAGTACCAGAATCCGTTACGTAGTCTTGTTCGCAATATGTAACGAATTTTATATCTCATTACCGATTAAAGTAACGCCTCGACGTACAAGTCTGATTTGACCCGTGGGCTGCACACCCGGCGCCACAATCCTTCCGCCCATTGCGGTAGCCGGGAGGCCCGCAACTCAGTTTCCGAGGTCGCCGGGTGGCGTATAAGCAAACCATATCCCGTACAGCACCTGGCCACGCCCCCTTGTCACGTGACATGACGTCACTTCCGGCAGTAAATCCCGTTATGTCACGTGACATGTCGTCACTTCCGGTTTAAATCGAAACCAGCTATTTCATTGCTTTGCAAAATGTCACGTGACATGACCTCACTTCCGGTTAAATTAAAACCAGTTGTTTTATTGGTTTGCGAAATGTCACGTGACATGACGTCACTCGCGCGGCTTTGGCAAGGCAAACATGGCGGCCGCCGCCTGAAACTTGAGGCCTACGCGGTCGGTGCAGTGGCGGCTGAAGTCCGAGACGCTTGAAACGCGAAGCCTACGCGGTCGGCGCAGTCGCGGCTGAGACGCCAGTGGCTGAGACGCTGCGAACGCGGTGCCGCGAGGGACTGAGCACTTAGTAACGCAACTATGCGACGCCCGCAGTATGCGACGTCTCACATCGTGCTTCAGGAGTGCGTAAAAGGCGCAAGTACTTTTCTCCTTAGCGTTCCCAACTCGTCGCTTACTACCAACGCGTACCGCTGGTGTCCGAAGTCGAGCCTTCTCTCGATGTCGCCGCTGGTGTAGACTTTATTCTTAATGAGCAGGTTTGTCGCCGACGCGGTGGATGTGAACCATGTCATGCATGAACGCTTGCCTTTTTTGATACGAAAATGTGCTCCTAGATATGCTCCGTCGTCACGAACGCTTACGCTGACCCACAAGCTCAATTTGAAGTATTGCCAGCATTTTTATTTCGCCTGTACGTTGTCATCGCATCACCGTTACTCGCGGCGACGCAGATCTTCGTGCTTGCCTTATAGCGGTGCCGCGGCTCTCCCGACCCAAAATAAATGCGGCTATGTCTACAACTGCTCGACGCTCAAACCGCAAATTCGGGAAGTGGTGAAGGGATTAGCTTAGTACCGTCGCATCACCGTTACTCGCGGCGACGCAGATCTTCGTGCTTGCCTTATAGCGGTGCCGCGGCTCTCTCGTCCCAAAATAAATGCAGCTATGTCTACAACTGCTCGACGCTCGAACCGCAAATTCGGGAAGTGGTGAAGGGATTAGCTTAAGTACCGTCGCATCACCGTTGCTCGCGGCGACGCATGATCTTCGTGCTTGCCTTATAGCGGTGCCACGGCTCTCCCGTCCCAAAATAAATGCAGGCTATGTCTACAACTGCTCGACGCTCGAACCGCAAATTCGGGAAGCGGTGAAGGGATTAGCTTAGTACCGTCGCATCACCGTTACTCGCGGCGACCGCAGATCTTCGTGCGTGCCTTATAGCGGTGCCAGCGGCTCTCTGACCCAAAATAAATGCGGCTATGTCTACAACTGCTCGACGCTCAAACCACAAATTCAGGAAGTGGTGAAGGGATTAAGCTAGAATACCGTCGCATCACCGTTACTCGCGGCGACGCATATCTTCGATGCTTGCCTTTGGCGGTGCCGCGGCTTTCCCGTCCCAAAATAAATGCAGCTATGTCTACAATCTGCTCGACGCTACGCAGACCCGCAAATTCAGGAAGTGGTGAGAGGGATTAGCTTAATACCGTCGCATCACCGTTACTCGCGGCGACGCAGATCTTCGTGCTGCCTTATAGCGGTGCCGCGGCTCTCCCGACCCAAAATAAATGCGGCTATGTCTACAACTGCTCGACGCTCAAACCGCAGTCTGGGAAGTGGTGAAGGGATTAGCTTAGTACCGTCGCATCACCGTTACTCGCGGCGACGCAGATCTTCGTGCTTGCCTTTTAGTCGGTGCCGCGGCTTCTCTCGTCCCAAAATAAATGCAGCTATGTCTACAACTGCTCGACGCTCGAACCGCAAATCTCGGGAAGTGGTGAAGGGATTAGCTTTAGCACCGTCGCATCACCGTTACTCGCGGCGACGCAGATCTTCGTGCTTGCCTTATAGCGGTGCCGGCGGTGTCTCCTGACCCAAAATAAATGCGGCTGCAGTCTACAACTGCTCGACGCTCAAACCTACAAATTCGGGAAGGTGAA